>JAEIGH010000171.1:0-160434 GCA_018903575.1 Drosophila saltans | reverse complement strand
AAAGTTAAATGCAATTGGCTTCCCAAATATTCTACTCCGTTGGATTCGTGGTATCTGACAAGTAAAACACAAAAGGTCTTATTTAAAGTCTTCCTTTTCCAGATGCATCAATGTGACTTCGGGGGTGCCCCAGGGTAGTCATCTTGGTCCGTTGCTGTTCACCCTTTTCATAAATGATCTTCCTTCCGTCTTGCATCATTCACATGTGCTCATGTATGCTGACGATGTTAAGCTTTGCCTTAGCTATAGCAATATGGTTTCGTCCAGTAGATTGCAAGCTGATCTTAATAATTTTCAGTGTTGGTGTCAGCACAATCTTTTAAACTTAAACACCACTAAGTGCAAGGTAATGTCGTTCTATAGGACCTCTCCTCAGATGATGACATATTCCTTGAACAACACTCACTCCATTAGAACGCCTTGATGAAATGAATGATTTAGGTGTACTCATGGATCGTAAATTAACCTTCAACTCCCATATCTCTACGATAATCGCTAAAGCCACAGGCGTTCTTGGTTTTGTCAAAAGATGGTCGAAAGAATTCGATGATCCTTACACTACCAAAATTCTCTATACCTCTTTGGTCCGTCCTATTTTGGAGTACGGATCATGCATATGGTCACCTCAATATGAGTCACACCAAATTAGAATTGAATCTATTCAAAAACAATTTCTGCTTTTTGCTTTCGTGGTCTTAACTGGGCTCGCAATGTGAACCTGCCATCGTACTCTAGTAACTTCTTTTAATTAACCTTCCTTCTCTTACTAACCGTAGAATAATGCTTGGTGTTATCTTTATGCACAAGCTCCTAATTGGTGATATTGACTCGCCTGAGTTATTACACCAAGTAGATCTTTTTACCATCTAGACCTACTAGAAACTATATTCCCTTATCCCTTGCACACTGTACTACTAACTATGCATTGCATAATCCATTTCGAGTCCTGTCGGCTGATTATAATCGACTTTATCGTGTGATCAGCCCAGAGCTCTCTTTATCAGTACTAAAATCTTCCATCATCTCTTTACTTAAGAAATTCTAAAAAATTCGTACTTCTCCAGTCAATATAATTTTTATTTTTTATTAAACATTTATCTTTATTTATAAACCAATAAAATGCAAAAGTAAAAACTGGGTATTTTCCAGTCAGTCGCAAGTTATTGGTATTTGAATTATTTCCCATTCACTTGTTTTAACAAAAATTCAGTTTTGAGTTACATAAAGTTGGCATTCACTCAAAAGCTTCAATTAAATCTGGATAAATTTTAATTAGCAATTAAAAATGCCGAAAGCTAATTGTTGTTGCAATCCTTTAAATAAAAAAGGGCACAAGTGCATTTATAAAAATGTCGCCCAAATAACCGAAAAACGAAACAAAAAATTCGAAAATTTTGTAGGAAAATACATGTGTAACTTGTGCATTACGAAGGTATATCAGAAATTTCCAGATGTCTCTGCAAGTGATCCACCTCCATCGAAAAAACGGCGTTCTACTGTCATTTAGAAGATGTCAAAGATTTCAAAAATTCTCATATACAAGGTTTGTGTAGTCAACTCATTTTAAAAACCACTGCCAAGTAAATGATGACAGTTAATGTAGATATGGCAGTTGGTTTCGTGAATGGAGCCACGGGTACTTTAATGGACATCGAATTAGGTTCATCCAATATTCCCTCAATTCTTTGGATAAAGTTCCTAGATGATAGTGTAGGAGTGAATGTTCGATCTAAATTTCGCCGTAGTGCACAAAATTCCTGGACCCCAATTCAGAAAACTGTCAAAAGTTTTCAATTCACTTCCAATGAGCAAGTAACAATTGATAGGAAATAGTTTCCGGTTATAGCTGCAGAAGCTATAACTATTCATAAGAGTCAGGGTGCTACGTATGAAAGAGTGGTGGTCGAGGCAAGTACAGGTATGCAACGTGAAGCACTATATGTAGCATGTAGTAGGGCAACTAGTGCCGCAGGACTAGTTCGGACAATTGGTCCCCTCAGACGTGGCCAAGATTTTGCAGCTGAGCCAGAAATGCAAAAATTACGCACCGAAAAAGCTATTCGTACACATTTTGATCCTCTATTTGACAGCTCTAATTTTAATGTTGCTTTCCATAACACGGAAAGTCCCATTAGTGATGTTTGTTCTAATCAGAAGCTATAACTATTCATAAGAGTCAGGGTGCTACGTATGAAAGAGTGGTGGTCGAGGCAAGTACAGGTATGCAACGTGAAGCACTATATGTAGCATGTAGTAGGGCAACTAGTGCCGCAGGACTAGTTCGGACAATTGGTCCCCTCAGACGTGGCCAAGATTTTGCAGCTGAGCCAGAAATGCAAAAACTACGCACCGAAAAAGCTATTCGTACACATTTTGATCCTCTATTTGACAGCTCCAATTTTAATGTTGCTTTCCATAACACTGAAAGTCTCATTAGTGATGTTTGTTCTAATCAGCTAATCATGCAATCTTCCATTTTGAAGTTTGTTGAGGCTTCTACACATGCTAACGAAGCATATGATATTCCTGGCTAGACTCAATGGCAGTACGTCTAGATTGCCCTTCGTTGACAAGCGCTGCTCGACCTAAAAGAGGTCTTCTTATATATATAAGAAATGAAATGGTTGAGAATACTAGTCTTTGTTACAGTGGCCGATATTATGCTAGATCAGGCCTTAACTTCCCCTGTTTTCGAACTTGCCCTTTTGAAGTATGGGTTTCTAGGAATTTTAATTGTTTATCGTAGTCCGACATACCCATTGGCGAAGTTTAGGGTTGAGTTGGAGAGGCAAGTGTAGGATTCCTCAAATGTCTTAGGCAGTATTTCAAAAGTTTTAGGTGATTTTAATATAAACCTTCAGTCCCTTTCAGGTTGTGGTAGAAATATTTATGATTTTTTGAGAAGCCAAAACTTTAGTTCCCTTTTAGATTTGAACGCGTCCAACACTAATGGTAATACCAATATTGATTGGGAATTTTCAAATATTTCCAGTAGTAGAGCCAGTGTGCGCACATTTCAAACTATATACAATTTTCATAGGGGCATTGTTGTTTTTTTTTTTTTTTGGTTGACACTTCTGGACGTTGACGCCAGCGACACCAGGACAAAGCCTGTTACGCGCGAACCCTATCAGACAGCATGCAAAAACGAAGTCGCGTGGACAACCGACGACAAATAAAATAATAATTAAGACTAACTACTAGATAGATAACTTAAAATAGTAGTTTTTAGAATAGATATAGAGAACTCTGATCCGATTACGGAATAAAGGCGGTTGTAGTCGGAACAGAGAACTCGAAAAGGTTCATGCAAACAATAGTTGGAAGTACAGCGTGTTAAAGATAAAGGGACATAATTTCGGGTTAGTCTACAAGGAACAGATAGATTGACCTGATTGAGTAAATTAGGACAGTCTATTTGTCCATTCAAAAGCTTGTGGACAAACAAAGTACCAAGCATTACTCTACGATTAAGTAAGGAGGGAAGGTTAATTAAAAGAAGTCTTTTAGAATAGGAAGGCAAGTTGACATTTCGATCCCAGTTTAAACCATGTATTGCAATTGGTCGTCACCGCGCTCGGACGTATTTTTTATCGCGCTCCGCAAGTTCATCGGTGTCAGCATTTAAATCAGTGTAAAACTAAAGTGACAGGGCTCTCAGTCGCCACAGAGACGCCCAATCACAATTTATATTGTTATTTGTAACTACAAATAATAATACTTAGTAAATATCTAAATTTACTAGCAATGCCAACGTGTAAAGAGACCAACTTGGGCCCATCTTCACTAGTATCTCGCCAGCAACAGCTACAAGAACAACTTCTCCAGCAACAAAACGAGCGTCGCCTATCTATTCAACGCAACAATGCATACTTCTCAGTAGTGTCTCCAACAACCACAACAACAATAAGCGCTGAATCCAAAAGTGCAAGTACGAGCAAATTGCTTACACCAACCAGCAACAATTTGTCTTGGAGCGCCCAATGCGCTTCACCCTCAAATTCGCTTACACCTCAAGTGTTAATTGGGTCATTGGGTTCGCCGACCGCCGTCAGCGCGCTCACAACAACAACAATTGCAGCTACTGCTCCAACAACAACTGTAACAGCAGCAACGTCTGCAATACCTTCGATCACCGTCCAGCAGACTACCTCAACAAAGTCTACCCATCCAGTGACGGTGAATCCAAAGTCACCTGTTCAGACTGGCATGGACAGATATATTAATATAAACAAGCGAAAGCTTAGCCCTCATACTAAAAGAGGCAACACTCCTAAAATGTCCAAAAGCAACATTGCTGAACGTAAAGCTCTGGAGGGCAACAGATTCCAAATTCTGGCAAATCAGCCGGAATCTCAAGAAGGAGTTTCCCAAACGAAACCCTCAGTAGCCTAGCCACCACCATTTTACATCCGTGGTGCAAACTGCACTTCATTGGTGCCTAAGTTGGTGGCCCTAGTAGGAAAGGACAACTTTTATGTGACCCCACTTAACAGGGGGAACATAAGAGAAACTAAAGTCCAAACAAACAACGAATAGTTCTATCGCACTATAGAAAAGTACTTTAGAACGGAGAATGTAAACTTCTACACATTCCAATTAAAGAGCGCCAAAGGTCTTCAAGCCGTGATTAAAGGCATTGAACCCTCGGTTCCGCCTCAGGAAATTGTAGAGGCATTGGAAGAGAAGGGCTTTGAGGTGAAGTCCGTCTCAAATATATTAAACAGAAACAAAATCCCACAACCTCTGTTTAAAGTGGAGCTACAGCCTGATGCACGAGCATTAAAATCCAATGCAGTGCATCCTGTCTACAACCTGCAACTACTGCTACAACGCAGAATCACTGTCGAGGAGCCTCACAAGAGGAATCATCCTCTACAATGTACTAAGTGCCAGGAGTTTGGTCACACAAAGTTGTTCTGCAGTCTTCGCCCAGTTTGCGTTGGATGTGGACAAATTCAAGAAGAGTGTGTCTGTTCCGACAACAAAACAAACGACAATACAAGGAAGTGCAGCAACTGCAGTGGAAATCACACCGCAAATTACAGAGGATGTCCTGTCTATAGGGAACTGAAGGCCCGTCTTAACGCAAAGAAATCTACGGCTCGTTTCCAGGGCTCGACACTTATTCCCTCGCAAACAACACCGGGAATATTCTTCTCAAGAGCTGTAAGGTCATCAGCTGCTCCAACGACAACTACTCCTGGAGTAACTTTTGCAAGCGTGCTGCGCAACGGAAGTTCACAGCCCTCTACATCTGTAAATCCCGCTACAATCTCAAACAATGCGGCCCCAAGTCCACCCGTACTCGGCCAGCAACCCAACGGGATCGAAACGTTGTTGATCTCGCTAAATCAAAACATGACAAACTTCATGACGTTCATGCAAAATTGCATGCAGGAACTTATGCGGAACCAAAACTTGCTCAATCAAAAGCTTTTGGACAACAATAAATAATGTCAACACTACATATAGGACTATGGAATGCAAACGGCATTTCCAAGCACAAACAAGAACTGTCACTGTTTCTGGACTCAAATGATATTGATATCATGCTGTTATCGGAAACTCACCTTACCAACAAAAACAACTTCCAAATACCTAAATATGCATTCTACGCAACAAATCACCCAGATGGCAAGGCTCACGGAGGAACTGGCATCCTAATCAAAAACCGAATTAAACACTGTCTCCACAATGGATTTGCCAAACAATACCTACAAGCAACTTCAATAAGTGTCCAAACCACTTTCGGCAGTACAACCGTGGCTGCACTGTACTGTCCACCACGATTCTCAATCTCTGAAAAAGAGTTTACTGCATGCAGGAACTGATGCGGAATCAAAACTTGCTTATTCAAAAGCTTATGGACAATAACAAATAATGTCAGCACTACATATAGGCCTCTGGAATGCAAACGGCATTTCCAAGCACAAACAAGAATTGTCACTGTTTCTGGACTCAAATGATATTGATATTATGCTGTTATCAGAAACACACCTCACAAACAAAAATAACTTTCAAATACCCAAATATGCATTCTACGCAACAAATCACCCAGATGGCAAGGCTCACGGAGGAACTGGCATCCTAATCAAAAACCGAATTAAACACTGTCTCCACAATGGATTTGCCAAACAATACCTACAAGCAACTTCAATAAGTGTCCAAACCACTTTCGGCAGTACAACCGTGGCTGCACTTTACTGCCCACCACGATTCTCAATCTCTGAAAAAGAGTTTACTGATTTCTTCAATACACTCGGAGTACGATTTATTGCTGCAGGACCCTCATTGGGGATCCCGCCTGGTAAATCCAAAAGGCAAACAGCTGTATAACACAATCGTCAACCCAGCAAACAAATTGGGCTACGCCTCACCGAAAAAGCCCACGTACTGGCCAACAGACCCACGTAAGCTCCCAGACCTAATAGACTTCGCAGTCACCAGGGGAATTACTCACAACTTGATAAGGGCAGAGTCACTAGCAGAATTGTCATCAGACCACTCGCCAGTAATTTTCACTGTTTTAACATATCCTCAAGTAACAGAGCACCCACTTGGACTAACAAATTATAAAACAAACTGGCTCAGATTCAAGAAATATATAAGCGCCCATATTGAGTTGAATCCCAAACTGGACGACGTAGAAGACATCGAGTTTTGCACCTCTGCATTAGAGTCGATGCTTATTGAAGCAGCTGATATCTCCACCCCAACCATTGGCCACACCCAAGATAAACACAAATCTAACAACCGACTAATTGAACATCTTGTAACAGACAAAAGACGACTCAGGGGAGAATGGCAAATATGTCGATCACCGGCAGCAAAATATCGTCTAAAGGCAGCTTCACGAACCCTAGCAAAAGCGCTTAGGCAAGAAGAATCAATAGCACAGCGGCAATACATCGAGAAGCTTTCCCCCACCAGCACCAAATATCCGCTGTGGAAAGCTCACCCAACCATAACTGCTCCAACAGAGATAATTTCACCTATACGATGCCCAAATGGGAAGTGGGCCCGTTCAGACGAAGAAAGAGCACTCACCTTTGCAGCCCATCTAAAAACGGTCTTTCTGCCAAACCCGTCAACAAACTCATTCCAGCTTCCCCCTCTAAGCACCCCAGTGGAAACCGAGCCCCCGAAATTCCAAGCGGAGGAAATTTCTGCAATTATTAAAAACTATCTTAACCCAAGAAAGTCGCCCGGCCATGACAAAATAACCCCGAAAATGATCCGAGAACTCCCGATCTGTGCCGTGCGATACATCTGCAAACTTTTCAACGCGATAGTAAAAATTGGTCACTTTCCCATAAGTTGGAAAAAATCAGTAATCATAATGATCCCAAAACCCGGAAAAGACAAAACACAGCCATCATCGTACAGACCCATCAGTTTATTGCCAAGTCTTTCAAAACTATTTGAAAAAGTCCTACAACTCCGTATAAATACAATCCTGGTAAACCAAAATATAATCCCACATCATCAGTTTGGCTTTCGTGAAAAGCATGGCACAATTGAGCAAGTCAACCGTATCACCTCAGAGATCCGCACAGCATTCGAGCAAAAAGAATATTGCACAGCAATTTTTCTCGATGTCGCCCAACATACAAAATAAAAGCGTCGCTTCCACAATATACACACAGGCTAATGGAATCTTATCTATCCAACAGAAAATTCGCTGTGCGATGTAATAGCTTCACCTCTGGTGACTTCGAATCAAAAGCAGGTGTACCTCAAGGCAGCGTGTTGGGTCCAACACTATATATTTTGTACACAGCGGACATACCAACAAGCCCTACACTCACCACATCTACTTTTGCCGATGACACGGCTATCCTTAGCCGCTCCAAATGTCCGAGCAAAGCTGCTGAGCAACTGGCAGCCCATTTAAAGGAAATTGAAAAGTGGGTAGCAGATTGGCGCATCCGTGTAAATGAACAGAAATGTAAGCACGTTACGTTTACCCTCAATAGAAGAAACTGCCCATCATTGACTCTCAACAACGTGCCAGTGCCTCAATCCGACGATGTTGTATATCTTGGAGTTCACCTCGACAGAAGATTAACTTGGCGTAAGCATATCGAAGCCAAGAAAAAGCAACTAAAGCTTAAAGCAATCGGACTACATTGGCTTATCAACGCTCGATCTCCCCTATGCTTGGAATTCAAAGTTCTCCTCTACAACTCTGTGTTAAAACCCATCTGGACGTACGGCTCTGCACTGTGGGGAAACGCAAGCAAGAGCAACATCGAAACCATACAAAGGGCTCAATCCAAGGTTCTCAGAACTATCACGGGAGTACCTTGGTATATCAGAAACGAAAACTTACAGAAAGACCTACATATTCCTAGTGTACTAACCGAAATAAAGGTACAACAGCTAAAGTACACTGCTAAGCTGCAGGCCCATCCGAATACCCTCGCCAAATCATTAACCCGAGCATGCGATAGAACTCGTCTCCAACGAAACGACCTTCCAACCCTCTAGCAAATAATCAGGGCCATAGATTAATGAAGCATCCTTCAGATGCTAGGTTACGTATTAGATTAAGATAAAACTAGGAAATTGTTGTTAGTCTTATACACTATATAAGAGATCCAACAAATAAATAAACGAAAAAAAAAAAAAGTTTAAACCATGAAGAGCAAATATTAAAAACTGTTTTTGAACAGATTCAATTTTTACTTGGTGTGATCCATATTGTGGAGACCAAACACATGATCCATACTCCAAAATGGGGCGGACCACTGATGTAAAAACAGTTTTGGTTGTGTAAGGATCGTCAAATTCTTTCGACCATCGGTTAACAAAACCAAGAAGACTCATTGACAGTGATATTAATATGACGAGTAAAATTTAACTTGCGGTCCATGAGTACACCCAAATCATTAATCTCCTTCAAACGTTCAAGTAGGGTATTATTAAGATAATACATCACTAATTGGAAAGAGGATCTATGAAATGACATGACGTTACATTTCGAAACATTGAGTTTTAATAAGTTAATTTCACACCAAGTTTGAAAGTTATTAAGATCGACTTGAAGCAGACGTGGAGAACTTAAGTCTTTTAAACGAATACAAAGTTTAACATCATCAGCGTACATAAGCACGAGAGAGTGAGTTACAACTGACGGAAGGTCATTAATAAAGAGCGTAAAAAGCAATGGTCCTAGATGGCTACCTTGTGGCACCCCCGAGGTCACATTGATGGTCTTCGAAAGATAAGTTTTAAATAAAAAATTGGAAATTCAATTAAGCAAAAGGCTTAGAATCCCAAGTTCGTTCAGCTTGAACAAAAGCAGTGTATGATTGACAGAATGAAAAGCCTTACTGAAGTCAGTATAAATGACATCAGTTTGCAATGCATTCCTGAATTCTTAGATCGCTAAAGAAGTAAACTCTAAAAGGTTAGTGGTAGTAGATCTACGTTTCATAAACCCATGTTGAGAAGATGATGTTCACGCCAGAAAGGGTGACCAGCGGGGAATGAAGAGGGCTTTTGCCATTATCCTCGAACGGGCACACTAGTATAATTACTAGGCGAGTTCTATGGAAAACTCCATCTTAGCAAGTTGGTTTTTCCATCCCCGGTATATAATATCCGCATCCGAGATCTTTCTTGGCCTCTTAATTTTCCAAAACACTTTTATTCGTAAACGCCTTAACATTGTGAACCGGTCGGTGACTAATATTACAATAAATCTGGCCTGTGTTTAAATCGAGTTAACGCGCGTTTTAATTTCCTTCCACTTGGGTAATAAGTCTGGGCTCTCAGATCAGAAGCTTCGCCCCGCTACAAACATTGGTCCTTCGAGCCGGATATCCTTCCACACGCCCAGCTTCGCATCGGTGGAGCATCTGATAAGTAGAAACATTCTTATTGCCATTCCGTTTATTTACATACACATACATACATACATACCTGTAGTGAAAAGTTTCCCGCTCTTTTCCATAGCGACTTTTCACTCTAATTTGTGTGGACATTCCATTGTCTTAAATTCATCTATCCTGATTTAGCAGCTTATCCTAGCAATTCCAATCCATTCCTTTCGATTTTTTATTGTGTCCAAGTCCGACAAAAAAAAAATCATCTACACATACACATATGTCCATATTCGTACATACGTGAGTGCAAGTGCAAGCTGAAATTAAAGAGTGCTTTAGTTTTCGTGTTTGGCCCAAGATCACCAACAAACTTACCTGTAAATGACTTGGCCATAATTTCGACCAGTGCTCCGCCGCTTCAGAAACGAGAAATAAATTAATTAATTCGCGAGTTTTAATTCAACACATACATATGTATATGCACATGCGCCCACACTAACATACAAATACATATCCAAATACAAATACATACATTTGTGTGGCGGCATTTGCATACACCGGTGTAATTAAAACTTTTCGGCACTGATTTCCGAGATTTTCCGCACTATCTTTCCAAATTTCCAGCATTCGCACTTCACTTGCACTTTAATTTCTCCGACAAACGCGTAAAAATTAATTAGAATCAAAATTTCCAATGTAAACAAACCACCAATTGGCAGCACAGCTGATATCCATTAGTGGTGGCCCGTGACGATCACAAATCACGACTTCGATCACCATCACGATAGTTGCTTCTCCAGCAATAAATAAAATAAAAATTAACTTTCTCAAGTGAAAATAATTAAAATTCAGAATAAATATTTGAAAAAAAAAATTATTCCAATTCCGAATTAATAATTTCGGCATTTTCGTGTGCGTGTGAATAATAATTTCCGTCAATAAAATTTACTTTTGTTGACAAATTTCCACAAAAAGTTTGCGCCCTTTCCCTATTTCCAGCGAAATCGATTCCAAATATTCCGGTTTTTTATTTTTTATAATTAATTTTCCTAAATTTTAAATTTAATAAAATACCGTGCAATATAAAGCACAGCGCATTCCAGCCACGGACAAATCTTAGCGACTTTTCGACCCGCTTGCAGCAAATAAAACCTTCTGATCAAATAAATCCGAAAAGCTGCAATCGAAATAGCGCTTAATGGTTTTGGACCGTTTCCACTGGACCACATAAAGTACAGTCACCACACAAATCACATTTTAGAAAATCATTAAAAATTTTATAAAATTATTTATTCTCATTTTTGCTGGTATTTCATCTACATAAAGATATATTTTTATTCATTATTATTCTACTCATCGTTTTGCCGACGCATCCGTTCGGTTTCCAAATTCGATATATATTACAGTCCACTACGGTCAAATTCGTTGACCAACACGATATCCTTCGTGACTCGTTCTAGCTCAATCCAGCTATGCCCACAGATCCTGCTAAAAGCAGCCACAAAACCGATCGTCTAGCAGTGCCTCGTCGATCCACGTCGCCATCTACTCCGCTATCTAATTCCAAGGTATCCCGCAATACCGACACCGTCAAGCGTTCCTCCAACGCTCAATCATCACTAGGCCTTTCCGGCACTACGCCCAAAAGATCATCCGTCTGCAGTCGCATTCCCTCGCCCGCGCACTCCGACTCTAGCTCCCGATCAATTCCTCGCGTCACGGTTTCCGCTCCCACCTCAAAAACAACAACCCGATCCGAGTCCCAGCGACTGTCCGAAGCAGCTGACATGTCCGTAAACCACTTTATCGCCGCTTGTGACGGTCTGACCGATTTCGAGGTCAACATAATGGGCTCCCTCGAGGGTGACGTGCCATTGTTTTCGATGAAAATGCACTTGGAGCAGACAAAGGTCCTGTGGAGCAGAGTCGAATCCGAGTACTTGTCATGTACCAGAGCCCTTACGGCTGACGCGAGCGAAGAAAGCAAGTCCGATTTGGTGACGGTGCAATCCAAATATGCATACGTATACATGGTGTACGTACGGTGCGGTAGCACTTTAGGAGAACGCATAGAGCGACTCCAGTCGTCCACTACAACTCCTGCGTCCCAGAACGCCCCCGAAATCCGAGAAGAGCACGTCCATGCTGGCTATCTGCTACCTCCGTGTGAGGTGGACGTGTTTACAGGCGACTATAATCAGTGGCCCACGTTCCGCGACCTGTTCACAGCCTTGTATGTGGACAATCCTAGGTTGGCACCAGTTGAAAAGCTGTATCATCTGGTGTCCAAAACGCGCAACGAGGCAAAGTCAATTGTTTCCAGTTTCCCACTCACTAATGATGGTTTCCATGCGGCTTGGGAGAATCTTCAAGCTCGGTTTGAAAACAAGAGACAGCTTGTTGCCAGCCAGATGAAAATTCTCTTCAACCTTCCAGCAGTCGTTCAAGAGACTTGCGCCGCCCTGAAAGATATTCAGACCACCATCCAAGGGTGCTTAACCACGCTCACGCGATCCGGTGTTAGCACGGAGAACTGGGACGTCTTGTTGGTCGCGCTGTGTACATCCAAACTGCCCAACGCCACCATCGCATTATGGGAACAATCCATCCCAAACAAGACTGACCTCTCATCTTGGTCCGACCTGAACAACTTTCTAATAGATCGGTATCGCGTTCTAGAAATGTTGGAAGGTCGAAAGCCCACTCCTGCGCTACAAGTAATCCCAGCAGCCGTCCGCAAATCTGGGCCTCCGACAAGATTCCAGTCTTTGACCACTACCGTCACTGTCAATAAGGTCTCCTGTCGATTGTGTGGCGGAGAGAACCATCCGATCCGCGTCTGTCCAAAATTCGCAGATATGCCCGTGCAAGACCGAGTGGCGGCAATTAAACATTTTAAGTTATGTCTCAATTGCTTTGCACGTGGCCATACATTGCGAGAGTGTCCTAGTGTCCATAGTTGCCGCGTATGCCAGGAGCGGCACCACACACTTTTGCATCGCATCAACATTTCCACAGTGACGACTTCCAGTGTGCAGCCACCAAAAATAAATCCTCGGCGACAACGAACAAATGCTCTCCCTGCAGAGTCAGTTGAGCGCCCTAATCCAAGCCATGGCCTCCAGAAGTTCCGAATATCCACGCCTCGTAAAGGTTTGCTGGGTACGGCCATGGTAACTATACGACATCAAGGTGCCGAATTCCAAGCACGCGCCTTGATAGACACCGGATCTGAGGGAACATTCCTATCCAAGAGGATGTTCGATCTGGTGAGACCCCGGTTCCGTGTCACTGACGCTGAAATCAGTGGCATCTCCAATTGTGTTGCCACCAACTCTCAAAAAGTTTGCGAACTGAAAATCTCTTCTCCTAGAGATCCTTCCAAGCACGTGGAAGCGTACGCATTTGTCTTGCCCAACCTTCCTAGCGCGATTCCTTCCTGCCCGGTTCCCACAAAGATAAAGGAGAGCATTCCGCGTCTTCCTTTGGCAGATCCACATTTCCACGAAAGTTCTCCAGTAGACTTGATCATCGGTGTGGATCTTCTCCCCCGCGTTTTAGGAAAGCGCATCGAAAAGGGCATCTGCGGGTCCCTCCTTGCTCTAGAGACTATATTCGGGTGGATTCTGTGCGGTCCCACAGTTGAGCCGACCACTGGGTCCACGTCTGCAGCTCAAATTTCCGCGTCTCCAAAAACCGCTCGTCCCAGCCTCGAAGGAAGCGATGGACTTCATCGAGAGAACTCCTACCTGTGCAAGGTCTGCGGAGGAGTTCATGCGCTTCGGAAATGTCGGCAGTTCCTCAATCTCTGCGCGACAAGACGACTACAGGCAGTATTAGACCACAAATACTGTCCCAACTGCCTCGCCCACGAGCACTCCACAGGATTGTGTCGAAGCAAATCAGACTGTCGCCGGTGTGGTGAGAAACACCATACCCTCCTCCATCCCACGGCTTCCGAAGCACGACGATGTGCTTCACAGAGGAATCCACCGCAACGAGTCTCGTCCAACTCTAAATGCTTACCCCGAGCGCCCACGAGGCATACCTCTATCCTGAGGTCATCCAATTCAATTATGTGTCCAGTTCGGGCGGAACTCCCTTAGTTCGGCGCTCCAGAACGTTGCTGCTCCCCATCCTTACCAGTCCACCCGGGCTATTGCAACTTGTTGCAAGGGGGGCGGTATGTTCACGCCAGAAAGGGTGACCAGCGGGGAATGAAGAGGGCTTTTGCCATTATCCTCGAACGGGCACACTAGTATAATTACTAGGCTAGTTCTATGGAAAACTCCATCTTAGCAAGTTGGTTTTTCCATCCCCGGTATATAATATCCGCATCCGAGATCTTTCTTGGCCTCTTAATTTTCCAAAACACTTTTATTCGTAAACGCCTTAACATTGTGAACCGGTCGGTGACTAATATTACAATAAATCTGGCCTGTGTTTAAATCGAGTTAACGCGCGTTTTAATTTCCTTCCACTTGGGTAATAAGTCTGGGCTCTCAGATCAGAAGCTTCGCCCCGCTACAAACAGATGAAACTACAGAAATGTTGCAGTTGAGAAGTTATAATTTTCTTAAATGCATGTTAGCATGAAGGATTTTGAATAGTGGATTAGGCAGGGCTTTTTTTCGCTTAGGCGAAAAAAAAAAATTAATTTAATTAATTTTATTTGTATTGTATTTTTATACCTTGTACCCATAGGGTAAAAGGGTATATTAAAGTCGCTAAAATGTATGTGACAGGCAGAAGGAAGCGTTTCCGACCCCATAAAGTATATATATTCTTGATCAGCATCAACAGCCGAGTCGATTGAGCCATGTCCGTCTGTCCTTCTGTCCATATGAACACCTAGATCTCGGAGACTATAAGAGCTAGAGCTACCAAATTGATGAATTGGTGTGAACATCCGTCTTATGCCTAGGCAGTTCAAGTTTATTTCAAATTTTAGCCACGCCCACTTCCGCCCCCGCAAATCAAAAAAGAAAATTTTAAAATCAATTTACAATTTAATACAGCTCTTGTAAAGATATCGAATTCTTATTTGGTGCTCATAGTTATATAATCAAACTACACTAACTGACCAAATTTCGTTCAAATCGGACAATAAACATCGGAGATATAGCCATTTGCATTTTGTACTGAATTGCCAAGGCGACATTGGCAGATAAGAAAGAGCGAGCGTTCGCTGCTGCTGCATGTTAAAGGGAACTTCGTTTTTAATTGATTGCGATTTCGAGAGTATTTCAATTTGTTTAGTGTCTACGCAGATTAAAAGAGTTTAAAATTTTTGCCACGCCCACTCTCGCCCCCGCAATTTAGAAAAAACGAATTATTAGAGCAGCTTTGAAGGACTCACATTCTTATTTGGCACATCTAATAATGTGGCCAAAATGCAACATCTGACCAAATTTAGTCGAAATCGGACAATAAATATAGGAGATATACGAATGTGCTTTTTGTACTGAACCAACAAGTGCGAACCAACAGTAAGCGAGAACGATCACACTCCGATGACCAGCGAGTTCTATGAGAAACTCCATTTTAATGAGTTGGTTTTTTTCATCCCGGTAACTACCATCGCATCCGAGATTTTCTTCTATAAGTTTTGTCTTCAATCGTTAACGCCTTATCTCAACATTGTGACCCGGGTCTGGTACTTATTATAAATAAATCTGGTCTGTGCTTTACAAACGAGTTAACGCGCGTTTAATTCATCATCCATACCCTTTTTCTGGTATTAGAAGTGGGCTCTACCCATTGGAACTCTTCGCCCCACCACAAACATTGGTCCTTCGAGCCGGATATCCTTCCGCTCGCCCCAGCATCGCATCGGTGGAGAATTCTGATAAGTAGAAACGTTTTTATTACCATTTTTTCCCACACATATACATATACATACATACATACCTGCAGTGAAAAGTTTCCCGCTCTTTCCATAGCAACTTTTCATTCGACATTGAATGGATATTCCATTGTGCATGTGATCTCCTTTCATCTCTTCAGCTTATCCTAGCATTTTATGTACATTTTATCCTCTTATTATAATTTTCTTCCGTCCGCGATCCGCTGCCTACACACATACATCCATACATAAGTGCATAGAAGTGAGTGCAATCTAAGAAATTAAAATTAAAGTGCCTTAATTTTTCGTACTCGGCTCAAGATCAATAGCCAACTCACCGGTAAATAACTTGGCCATAATTCCGACCAGTGCTCCGACGCTTCATAAACGAGAAATAAATTAATTAATTCGCGAGTTTTTAATTCAACACAGACATACATATATGCACATGCGCCCACACTAACATACATATACATATCCAAATACAAATACATACATTTGTGTGGCGGCATTTGCATACACCTGTGTGATTAAAACTTTACGGCACTGATTTCTAGATTTTCCGCGCACTGACTTTCCGATTTCCACATTGCACTTCACTTGCACTTTCGTTGTTTGTTAAACGCGAACAAAAGAAAAAAAAAATTTAATAAAAGTGATAAAATTCGCACTACAATTATTGTCTTATTGCCGGCCCAGCTGATTGCTTCGATTAGTGCTGGCCCGTGACGAGCGCGATCACGACTTCGATCGCCGTCACGATAGTTGTTCCTCCCACGATAAATAAAATATATATGAATTTTTAAGGTGAAAATTGAAAAATACATTTATATATAAAAAAATTCAAGAATAATTTTTCCGCGCCAAATATTAATTTTGGCCCCAGTGCGTGCAATTGTGAAAAATAATTTCCGTCAAAGAAAATTTAATTTATTATTTTCTCTCACGATAAAATTCCAAAATAAATTGTGCCCTGTCCCGCTGCGACTTGCAAAGCGAAATTTAGTCCAAAGAAATTCCGGTTTTCCATTTATTCATAATTTTCGAAGTTTTTCAAAATCACAAAATACCGTGTAATTCGATTCCAAGGGCGTTTCTGACACGACCAAATTTCGAAATAAATTGTGCCTTCTCCTGCTTTAAGTCGTAAGCGAAATCGATTCTAAAATTCCGGTTACCGATTTTTCCATAATTTTCGAAATTTTTCAAAATCACAAAATACCGTGTAATTCGATTCCAAGGGCGTTTCTTGACACGACAAAATTTCGAAATAAATTGTGCCTTCTCCTGCTTTAAGTCGTAAGCGAAATCGATTCCAAAATTCTCTGTTTTTATATTTTTTCATAATTTTCGAATTTTTCCAAATATAAAATACCGTGTAATTTTAATAACAGGGCATTCCAGTCGCGGCCAAAGCTTAGCGCCATTTCGACTAACGTGCAGCATCTAAATAAATTAAAACAAACAATCCAAAAAGGCTGCCGTCGAAATAACGTTTAATATTTTTTAAACCGTTTAAACTGGTCCACATAAATCGTACGTAACACAAAGCGCATTTTTGTTTTTCCAAAAAATTATTTATTTTTCAATTTTGTTTTTTGATTCATCTTTCATATTTTTATTTATTTATAAAAACACAAAAAAATATATATATACATATTCCACCCTTCGATTGCCGACACATCCGTTCGGTCCCCATACAGTCCACTGTCAAAGATTACTTGATCATCACGATATTCTTCGTGGCTCGTTTTTGCCCCATCCGACTATGCCCACCGATCCTGCTAAAAGCAGCAACAATTCCGGTCGCCTCGTCGCTCCCGTTCGCCATCCACGCCGCCACCTAATCCAAAGGCACCTCGTACGTTCCACACCGTCAAACGGAGTTCTTCCGGTTTCTCAAACCTTGAGTCCGCGCCAAGCGTCTCCGGCGCTACACCACCTAAAAGGGCTTCCGTACCGAGCCGCACTCCCTGGCCCGCGCTTTCTGATTCCAGCACACTTCCAATTCCAAGTGTCACGGTGTCCGCTCCAGCGTCCAAACTAAGAACCCGTTCCGAGTCTTAACGACTGTCCGACGCTGCCGAAATGTCCATAAGTCACTTCATCGCCGCTTGTGACGGCTTGATCGAATTCGGGGCCAATGCAATGGGCTCCCTCGAGGAGGAAGTGCAAGTATATGCCATGAGAATGCACTTGGAACAAACGAAAGTTCTGTGGAACCGAATCGAAGCTGAGTACTTGTCATGTACGAGAGCCCTAACGGCCGACGTGGCTGAGGAGAGCCGCACCAATGTGGTGACCGTGAAATCAAAATATGAATACGCGTACATGGTGTACGTACGATGCGGTTCTCGACTAGGAGAACGCATAGAGCGACTGCAGTCGCCCCCTTTGGCTCCCGCGTCCCAATACGCCCCCGAAATTCGCGAACAGCACGTCCACGCTGGCTATCGGCTACCTCCATGTGAGGTGGACGTTTTCAAGGGCGACTTCAATCAGTGGCACACTTTCCGAGACCTGTTCACGGCCATGTACATGAATAATCCACGGTTGGCACCAGTTGAGAAGCTGTATCATCTGGTGTCCAAAACGCGCGGCGAGGCAAAGGCGATCGTTTCCAGCTCCCCATTGACCAACGACGGTTTTCACGCAGCTTGGGAGAACCTGCAGGCTCGCTTCGAGAATAAGAGGCAGCTCGTTGCGAGCCAAACGAAGATACTCTTCCGTTGCCCACGAGACTTGCGCGGCCCTGAAGGATCTCCAAACCACCATTCAGGGCTGTTTAACAACACTGACGCGTTCCGGTGTTAGCACGGATAATTGGGACGTCTTGTTGGTGGCACTTTGCACCTCCAAACTGCCAAATGCCACCGAACAAGACAGACCTCTCATCCTGGTCCGACCTCAACAACTTTTTTTTGGATCGCTATCGCGTCCTAGAAATGTTGGAGGGTCGAAAGTCCTGCACTGCAAGTCATCCCTGCAACCGTCCGCAAATCGATGCCTCCAACCAAATTCCAGGCGTTGAACACCCAGGTCACTGTCAACCAGGTCTCCTGTAAAGTGTGCGGCAGAGAGAACCATCCAATCCGATTATGTCCGAAGTTCACAGATATGTCTGTCCCAAGCCGAATGGTGGAAATCAAGCAGCAAAAGTTATGCCTCAATTGTTTTGCACGGGGTCATCAGCTGCGAGAGTGTCCGAGTGCTCACAACTGCCATATATGCAAGGAGCGGCACCACACTCTACTCCACCGCGTCAGCGCCTCTGCAGTGGCGCCCCCCAGCGGGCAGCCAACAACCACTAACCCCCGGTCGAATCCATTGAACGGCCAACTTCAAGCCACAGTCTGCAAAACTTTCTGGTATCGTCGCCCCGTAAGGGCTTGCTGGGGACTGCCATGGTGGTGCTACGTCATTTTGGCGCTCAATTCCACGCTCGAGCCCTGATAGACACCGGATCCGAAGGGAAATTCCTATCCGAGAGGATGTTCAATTTGGTTCGACCACCATACCGAGTCATTGATGCTCAAATCAGTGGCATTTCCAACTGTGTGGCCGCCAGCGCGCAGAAATTATGCCAACTAAAGATCGCTTCTCGTAGCGATCCCTCAAAACAATTGGAAACGTCCGCATTCGTCCTCCCAAATTTAGCTGGAGCCCTACCTTCCTGTCCGTTTCCACTTAGGGTGGATGGCAATCTTCCTGACCTGCCGTTGGCAGACCCGCAGTTCCATCAGAGTTCGTCGACTGATCTATTGATCGCCGTCGAACTCTTCCCGCACATTCTAGGCGATCGAATCAAAAAGGATATTTGCAGTTCCCTCGTCGGTATTGAAACCATATTTGGCTGGGTTCTCTGCGGCCCCATGGACTCCGTCACTCCTGCGACAAATGTCTTCGCTGCCCAGGTTTCCATCACACCCACCAACGCCAACTTGGATAAACTCCTCACCAAGTTTTGGGAGGTGGAAGATCTTCCAGCAAAACTGGAAAAGGAAGCTGATAAAAAGTGCGAGCTGTACTTTCGGGAAACCACGAATAGAAGAGCAGATGGCAAATATGAGGTATCGCTACCGTTCAAGGATCCTGAAAACATCGACTTGGGGCATTCAAGACCGATCGCAATGGCTCAGTTCCTCAGGAATGAAGAGCGGTTGGGAAAGAATCCTGAGCTGAAAGCCCGATATGGAGAAGTTCTTCAGGAATATGTAACATTGGGGCATATGATCCGCGTGCCCCCTCCCACCGACTCAAAGAATTTCTACTAGTGTTCAAGCCCGACAGCACCACGACCAAAATCCGCGTCGTCTTCAATGCTTCTAGTTCATCCACCAGAGGTGTCAGTTTGAACTACGTCCTGCATACCGGTCCCACTCTGCAAGCAGACCTTACCATACAGATCCTTAAATGGAGTTACGTCTTTAATGTCGACATCACCCAAATGTATCGGCAAATCTTTGTTTCCGCAGAACACACTCCTTTCCAGCGCATTCTCTATCGAGATCAAGACGGCCAGCTCCAAGATTACGAACTCCAAACCGTCACATTTGGAATCAACTGTGCTCCGTTTTTGGCCATTCGAGTCCTACTTCAGTTAGCTCAGGATGTGTACGTGGATAATGTTCTTGCTGGGTCCCATACTAAGAAGGAGTCGCGTGAGGCGATTCAAGAACTCCAAGGCGCCCTGACCTGATGAAAAAGATGTGTTGGCAGCCATCCCGCGAGAGCATTTACTTAATGCCGACTTCCTTGAGCTAGAGGATGCAAGCACCGCTAAGACGCTGGGCATCCGCTGGAAAGCTATGCAGGATCGTTTCTTCTTCGTGACTGCTGACCCATCGTTGCAAGCATCCGGCACCAAGAGGGAGGTCCTATCCCACGCCGCCAAGTTGTTCGATCCAGCAGGATGGTTGGCCCCCTTCGTAGTCCGGGCAAAAATATTCATGCAGCAGCTTTGGCTGAACGAGCTTGGGTGGGATGACGCTCTACCGCCATCCCTCTTACAAGATTGGCACGATTTCTCGCAGGATTACCCAGGCCTCGGTCATATTCGCATTCCGAGGTGGGTGGAAACCAGACCTGACTTCGACTGGCAACTTCATGGTTTTTGCGACGCGTCTCAGCGAGCCTACGGTGCCGCGCTCTACGTCCACGTGACGCATCATGACCACGTGAGCGTCCACCTCCTTACTGCGAAGACTCGGGTAGCTCCAGTGAGGACTGTCTCTCTGCCCCGGCTAGAATTGTGCGGTGCTGTGCTCCTAGCTGACCTGTATACTGCGATAATTCCTGACCTGCCGATTCGTAACGCCCAATCCTTCTTCTGGACTGATTCCACCATCGTTCTGGCCTGGCTCAACAAACCACCGTGCAATTGGTCGACCTTTGTTGCGAATCGAGCGTCATCCATTTCCAGCAACACTATGGTGGGTGATCGGGCTCATGTGCGGTCCGAGGACAATCCAGCTGATCTAGCTCATCATCCGATTCACGCACCGTATTACGTTGCATGGAGGCAACCAATTGATGATCCGATTCCTTCGGGCTAAGTTCTGGATTCCAAAGGTTAAAAATGCTGTCAAGGCCCTCATCCGTGGATGTAAGGCCTGCGTCCTGCACAAGCGCCGTCAGCAGATTCAACTGATGGGTGATCTGCCCCGAGGGCGAATAAGTTAGGATAAGATAGTCCTGGTCATTTCCTGGTGGGTGGCCCCCTAGTATCCATCGCAGAGCCAGCGATCACGAAGGAGCCCATGTCCTTGATTAATCGCTGGCACGGCTGAAGGCTCTTTACCCCCATTTCTGTCAGCGGTGGAAGGACGAGTACCTCAAGGAGCTACAGAAGCGAAACAAATGGAAGCTCCCCAGCCGAAATCTCCAAGTTGGCGACCTCGTAATCATTTATGAGGACAACTTACCGCCCACAGAGTGGCGGTTGGGGCGAGTAGAACTCCTCCATCCTGGCGCTGATGGCTTAGTACGAGTCGTCGATGTTCGCACTTCACGCGGCTCCATCAAAAGGCCGGTCGCAAAGCTCATCCTGCTTGTCAGCGACTCCGACCTCGCTTCCTCCCAGTAGCGAAGCGGTGGCGCCCTTTTTTTTCGTCTTACTGTCCTTTTTCTCCTCCTAATATGATCGTTCGCTTCGTGTGCCACTTAAATTGTTTTCTGCCATGCTTAATCCTCGTTTTTTTTTTGTTCCTTTCTTCTCCTAGAATCCAGGTTGTTTTTCTCACAGCAAGTCATGGCTTCCCGAGGTCCTCGTTCCGACCGCTCCGAGGCCCGCCAAGGTCGCGGGACAAGTACCTACCGGTGCCGAGTCTGCCGCAGAGTCCACGCGCTCCGGCAGTGCAAGCGTTTCTTAAACCTGAGAAGCGGCTCAGGGCAGTTCTCATCAATAAATACTGCCCCAACTGTCTACCGCACGAGCACTCTTCCGGGTCGTGTCGGAAGATTGGCGGATGTCGGCGTTGTGGAGAGGCGCATCACACCCTATTGCACTCCAAAGAGTATTCCAAGCGGTTAAAATCTGCAACGGTCGCAAGGAGTTCGAGACTCGGGTCCATTTGGACGCCTGCACGTCAGCGAGTCGCATCAGCGCATCCTATGCGGCTGCTCTCGGGTTAGCGGTCACTCGAATGGGCAAAGACGATGCCTGCCACGCCACCATCAGATCCCGGACTGACCCGGCATTCAAGAAGGACGTGGTCCTCCAGGTAGAGCCTGGCCTCCGGGTAAATACTCCCATCCGGCAGGTCTCCGAAGCCGTCCGGAAGAATTTTTCCACCCTGGTGTTGGCGGACCCGATGTTCCACCGCCCATCGTCCATATTCGTCGTACTTGGGGCAGACCTCTATCCTGAGGTCATCCAGCCCGGTTGTGTCCCGGGCCATGGCGGCACTCCCGTAGCCCAAAGCACCGTGTTCCAGTAAGCGAGAACGGTCACACTCCGATGACCAGCTAGTTCTATGAGAAACTCCATTTTAGTGAGTTGGTTTTTTTCATCCCGGTAACTACCATTGCATCCGAGATTTTCTTGGCCTCATAATTCTCTATAAGTTTTTGTTCAGTCGTTAACGCTTTATCTCAACATTGTGACCCGGTCCGGTATTATAAATAAATCTGGCCTGTGCTTTACAAACGAGTTAACGCGCTTTTAATTCATCATCCATACTCCTTTTTCTGGTACTAAAAGTGGGCTCTACCCATTGGAACTCTTCGCCCCACCACAAACAATACCTTTAATTGTCCGTTACTTACAAAATTTCTGTTTGAAAACAACATTTTGTACTCAAATTTTTTTATTATCCCTTTTCCCTTTTTGAATTACTTAAGTTTTATTTACTCCCTAAACAATTTTAATATACATATTAATTTCTTTTACCACATTTTCATTCAATTATTTATATTTTACCTTTACCTTATATATATATAAATATACACATTTTATATACTATATAAATATATAAATAATATATATATATATATATATATATATATATATATATATATATATATATATATATATATATATATATATATATATATATATATATATATATACATATACATATATATACATATGTATATGTATATGTATAGGAAAATATCAGTAGTTCACAACCATTGACCTTGCCAAGGGATTCCATCAAATTCAAATGGACCCTAAATCTATTGAAAAAACCGGTTTCTCAACAAAACATAGGCATTTCGAATTCACATGAATGCCATTTGGCTTGAAAAATGCACCAGCCACATTCCAAAGATGCATGAATAATTTGCTAGAAGATCTTATCTACAAAGATTGTTTGGTTTATTTGGATGATATTATCATTTACTCCACTTAGCATCAATCCAAAAAGTCTTTACTAAACACTCCTCAGTCGATTACCTACTTTCTTAATAACGTTCCATTAACCAGACTTAATGAGATGATTGACTTGGGAGTACTTATGGACCATAAATTGACTTTTAAGTCCCATATAAGCACTACTGTCGGAAAAGCCATGGGTGTTCTTGGGTTTGTTAAAAGATGGTCAAATGAATTTGACGATCCATATACTACCAAAGTTCTTTACACCTCATTGGTTCGTCCAAAAAAGAAAAAAATGGAATATGCATCCTGCATATGGTCACCCCAATACGATTCACATAAAGCAAGAATAGAATCAGTTCAAAAACAGTTTCTTCTTTTTGCTCTTCGTGGTCTGAACTGGGATCGTAATATCAACTTACCTTCGTACTCTAGTAGACTTCTTTTAATTAACCTTCCTTCTCTTACTAATCGTAGATTAATGCTAGGCGTCATATTTATGCACAAGCTCCTTAATGGGGATATAGACTCTCCCGAGCTGTTGAACCGAGTAAAACTAACAGTTCCTTGTAGACCTACTAGAAACTATATTCCTCTAACACTTCCACGATGTACTACTAACTACATAATTTATGAACCTTTTCGAGTTCTTTGTTCTGATTATAATCGTCTTTATCATGTAATCAGTTCAGAGCTCTCTATTCCTTCACTAAAAACTTCTATCCTTTCCTATCTAGCACGTAATTAGCAATAGTTTCGCTTTTTGTCTGTGTTTTGTGAATTGTCCCCGCGACTCGAGCCGTGCGTTATGCGGCTTGCGCCCCTCGGTCGGTTGGGCGGGAGGTGTGGGCAATTAGTGCTCCCGTTGGGATTCGCGCGTAAAAAAAAAAAAAAAAAAAAAAAAAAAGGCTCCATACAAAACATATGCTGCAATCCAAAAAGTCTTTACTAAATTACGCAATGCGAATTCTTTAAAAGGGAAACAGAATTTTTAGGTCACATTATAACCACAGACGGCATTAAACCTAATCCAGATAAAATCACAGCAATATTAAAATTCCCGGTTCCTAAAACACCGAAAGAAATCAAATCATTTTTAGGCTTATGCGGATTTTACCGCAAGTTTATTCCTAATTTCGCAAAGATTGCAAAACCTTTAACTCTTGGATTAAAGAAAGGATCCAAAATTAACAAAGATAACCCAGATTATGTTTCAGCCTTTGAGAAATTAAAACTTCTCATCACCAATGATCCCATACTCGCATACCCCGATTTCAAAAAACCTTTTTCCTTAACTACAGACGCCAGAAATGTCGCTTTAGGCGCTGTCGTTTCACAGGACCATAAACCTATCTCTTTTGCTAGCAGAACCCTTAATGAGCATGAACTCAATTATTCACCTATAGAAAAAGAGATTTTAGCAATTGTATGGCAACTAAATATTTCAGACCCTATCTCTTCGAAAGACATTTCGAGATCCTAAGTGATCACAAACCACTCATTTGGTTATCCATCATTAAAGAACCCAATATGAAATTACAGGAAGATAATCAAAACTTAATAACTATTTCTGAAAAACCTCTGAATTTCTACAACCATCAAATCGAATTCCTTAAAAGCAACGAAGACAAAGTCGAAACTATTCGCTTCTTTCATAAAAGAAAAATAAAAAAATCTGAAAAAGAAACAACTAATCAAAGAATATTTATGTTCAAAAAATAACGCGATCTATTTCCATGACGATGCAGACTTTTTAATATTCCAAAAAGCCTATGTTGAAATTATGTGTTCCAATAGTCGAACCAAAACTTTAAGAACAACTTCCAAACTAAAAGACATACCCACTTATGCAGAATTCAAAGAAATTATTTTAAAAAGCCATAAAACATTACTTCTCCCAGGTATCACTAAAACTATAAATTGGTTCAAAGAAAACTACTACTATTACCCAGATTACCAAAAACTAATTCAGAACTTTATTAATGAATGCGATATTTGCAATTTGTCCAAATCAGAAAATAGAAATACTAAATTTTACTTTTGAAACCACCCCAGAAATATTTAATACCAGAGAAAAATATGTAATGGATTTTTATTTAGTTGACAATCAACAATTTTTATCATGCATATAGACGTATATTCTAAATTTGCCTCTCTAGTTGAAGTTCAAAGTCGTGATTGGCTAGAAGCAAAAAGAGCAATCACTAAAATCTTTAATGACATGGGAAAACCCTTAGAAATCAAAGCAGACAAAGATTCCGCATTTATATGTGTAGCACTTCAAAATTGGCTTAACTCCGAAAACGTTAAAATAAGTATAACAACGAGCAAAAATGGCATTTCTGATATAGAAAGATTTGCTAGAACCGTGAATAAGAAACTTAGAGTTATTAATTCAGAATCAAGCATAGAAGATAAACAAATTAAGTTCGAAACCATCCTTTATACTTATAACCACAAGACTAAACATATGACAACAAATAGAACACCGGCAGATATATTCATTTATGCAGGCACGCCCCTGTAAAACACTCCAGATAATAAGATAAATCAAATTGACAAAAAAAAAAAAAAAAAAAAAGAAATGACTTTGATAAAAATACAAAATACAAGCAAACCCCGTTAGTTAGAAGTAAAACTACTAAGAAAACAGGAGAAATTACCCAAGTTGAAGACAAACATTTATTTGAAACAAACAGAGGAAGACAAACTAAATACTACAAATCAAAATTCAAGAAAAAAAAGAAAATTCACCAAAGCAAATATACTGGCTAATTTCAGACATTCCAACATTACTGCTTCTACTCCTATCAATGGCATCCCTAACACATACACAAAGTATAGAAATTAATCCCATCAAAGCACTAAACGGCTATCTTATATTTAAAACAGGAATTATGGACCTACCCTCAGATTACGAATTTCATTATCTTACCGTAAATTTAACCAAAGTACAAATCACCTACAACAACTTGTTAGAGCAAACAGAACCATATAAAAATTTAATGCACATCCAATATCTAACTGAGAAATTAAACCGTGAAATGAATGGCATCAATTCAATTATTATTCAATAAAGAGAAATAAAAGAGGACTTATTAACTTTGTAGGTACAGTAAACAAATATCTATTTGGTACTTTAGACCAGAACGACAAAAAAGAACTAGAAGACAAAATTAACAGTTTATCAGCAAATAATGCCCAAAACGACGAACTTAACCACATTATAGACGCAGTCAACAAAAATATTGAAATATTAAACAACCTCACCATTAATAAAAAAAAATAACTAAATATCCTTGTATTTAACTTAGAGCATTTCACAGAATACATAGAGGACATAGAATTAGGCATGCAGTTGACAAGACTCGGAATATTTAACCCAAAACTTTTGAATCATCAATACATAGTCGATATAAATACTGAAAAAATTCCAAACATAAGAACATCTACTTGGTTGAAGACTAATATCCAAAACCTCACTTTTCAAAATTAATATACCCTTTTTGCAAGGGTATAAAAAGACTACCCACACTATACTATATACAAAACAAAAATAATATAAACACAAACAAATATATATATAAAAAAACACATATTATTAAAATAAATACCATGCCCAATATATACATAAAACACTTGAAATTTCATGCTGAGTCAAAATATTAGGCGTGCTCCATATGAGCAGGCCACTTGCCAACTTAATTTCACATATTTAAAAAAAAAAAAAATCAAAATTTTCAAAGTTATGGCTGTTTGTTTTGACCCTTTCTCAAAAATAGGACTTCGCGGTGACCACGATATGTCTAATGAAACTTGGTGGATATGCTAGAAAGTATTCCAAACTCATAAACAACAAATTTTGTAATATTTGATTGAAAAACAACAAAGTTATGGATGTTTAACTCTATTCTCGACCGATCGTTCCTATGGGAGCTATATGATATAGTCATTCGATCGGGATGATTTCGAGATATACAATGCCTGCAGCAAAAAGAAGCCTAGGTGCAAAATTTCAGCTCTGTAGCTTTAAGGGTTTCGGAGGAGAAGCTGTTGATCCAGACAGACAGACGGACGGACAGACGGACGGACGGACAGACGGACAGACCGACATGGCTACATCAACTCAGCTCGTCGTGCTGATCAATAATATATATACTTTATATAGTCGGAGATGCTTCCTTCTATGCGTTGCAAACTTCTGACCAAAATTAATATTCCCTTTTTGCAAGGGTATAAAAATTCGATTTTTTCAAAATTCTAACTACCCCTAACCCCTAAATGGAATTATAACACAAATACCAGCAGAATGCAAATATACTAAAACTTTTAAAACAAATCAAATTAGTTATGTAGAGCCCAATATTATTGTTACCTGGAATCTACCGAAAACAAATTTAAAACAAAACTGTAATCAAAATAAAATATTTTTAGAAGGAAATAATATAATTAAGATATACAATTGTACCATTAAGTTAAACGAAATATCAATAGTAAACTCATTTTCAGATTACACACAAAATATCTATGTAACAAATAATGTAACAAAATTGGAACCTATTTCTTACTTACAAACGAAACAAATCATTTACGAAAAACTAAGTATAACAAAATATTTAATATAATAACAACAACTACATTTATCATCATCATTGACTTTAATAAGTCTTATTATATATATTATCTATAGTTCAGTTCTTCCTTACACTTGATGCGCGAACAGTCAGTTCTCCTTTACATTCGATACGCGAACACTTCTGTTGGAGTTTAGTTCTCCTTTACATTTTTGATTCGTGATTCCTTTTTATATTTAATACACAAGCAGTTAGTTCAGCATTAAGTGCACGTTAATATAAGTATACTTTGTAAAAGAACAACTCCGTTGAAATTAAATAAAGACATTTTTTTTAATCAACGTTAAACAAAAATATAAAATTATATATATGTCGCATCACTATTTTTTTAATTTACTCGTTAATTAATCGTAACGATTAAAAGAAAAGTGAAGCATAAAGTTACAAGTGTAATGTCTTTTTATCCTTTTTCTACGGATGTCTTCTGTCTCAAGTTGTCATGTGATTTTCTTGCGAGCCCAACAGATATGTCTGTTCTACGTAGCCTCGGCCTGACAATGGAATAGAATAAGAGAACCATAGTGCTAAGCTGAGACGCGTGCCAATACTGTGTGTATGTATTGGTCTGTCAGATTGGAGAAAGAAAAATTGCTTTCACTTTGGATTGAACTGCGAAACCGAAAGGTAATAAGAAAAATGTCTTGGCCGAGGAAACGTAAGGCACGCGATTTGGACCATAATATGGAAACTGATGACTCTCAATTAACGACATCAGAAGTGGGATCGCCTCCACACCAAGCAACATCAGACGACCGTTTAATTACATTAATGGAAATGCAGCATCGCAGTTTCATGGAAGTTTTGAATGCCGTCAAAAATGAACAAAAGACGCCAGGCAAAGCAACAACAATCACACTGCCAAAATTTAATCCCGATTCTACGGATGCCAATGCAACCGCTTGGTGCTCCACTGTGGTCCTCATCCTAGCAGAGAGTCCCGCTTGGTAGCGCTTTACTCATGACGCTTAGTAAATCACTGGAAGGTGGGGCTTCGAACTGGCTGCTTCAGCACGCTGGTAAGAGCACCAAGAATCTTTGCCTTTCGGACACATGCCATGATTCGGATTTTCATCACTGTAGCCATAATAATAAAAAGTTGCCATTATAGCAAGCTTCATATCATCAATTGATTTACAGTGTCGACGTATTGATAAACCATAGTACATTGTTAATTTGTCAATAACTCTGCCTGTAAGCTTACCTTTACCACCAAGACCTTTTTGATTATTTTTCACTGTACGTAATCGAGTTCCCATCCGCTTCTGAACTTGCCCTATACATTCCTTCTTATTTACAACAGTATTTTTGTGGGGTTCAGCTTTTACTGTTCCTGAATAGTTCTTTGAGTCGCCATCGCCAATATAATTTTGATACTTTACTCCATATTTTGTTTCGGACTGCTGAAACATTTCAACCATGGCATCAACTTCCATTTTCCCTGAAGCCCCTTTCTGATTAGCAGTACACTCATCTTCATGGGATTCGTGCCATTCCGTAAACTCAACTGTGTTTGTTTCATTTTTCCAATACTCACATTGCTTGCAATATGCACTTTTAATGTTTATGTCAAGAATCTTTCCAGTAAATTAGCCAATTATGGAAGAAAGTCCAAATAAAGATGTATATCCCCGCTTTTGGCATGTTCCGTCTCCCGAAACAGTCAAGCCATTCGAATCTTCATTGTTATTGACTGCAGTTGCGTGTTCTTCTTGATTCACAGCTGTTCCCATCAGGTGTACTACGACGGTCTTACTGCTATCTAAAATTCGCTATTGCAATATTGTATGCGTAGCTTTATCCAAAAAAGGCGGCATGTCCATCAAACCACAAAACTTGCATAATCCTTCATATCCTATTAATTGTATTCTCATCACAAATATGAAGCATCTGTTTATTTCATAAGAATGACCAACAAAAGAACACGACCGAACATGTTCATTTCCACAATTTTCGCACGCAACAACAATTTTGAATCCCAATCCACGGGTACTTGTTGTTTGAAACTGCACATTTCCGTTACATTTTTTACACTTAACTAGAGTAGAAATTGCAGTGAACACTGTAAAGAAATTTATTATTCGAAATTCAGTACTGCTATTTTCGGGTACACCTTTTTTCATAGTTTTGTTTAAATTTTTTAGAAGATGTACTCCGAACACCGTCACTAATTTCCGCTGTTTTCGGATTGAATATATTTTTTCGTTTTACAAATCTCTTGAAATTTTTGCAGTATCACGCCCCATTGTGTTTTACAATAAAAATAATTTACTTCAACACACAAGTAATCGGGAGCCCACCACTGCCGCTAGCTACCTGCTTTCGTGCGTTCCGCAACGAAAAACCAAAGGGGGGCGAGTGTATTTCTCTATACACAAGTCGATTAATAACGGCACTTATGGCGAAATGGAAGTCAATGTCCACCGAACAAATCGCCATGTCTGTCGCGCTGGCGCACGCTGCCCATGTTGATACGAGACTACAAAGCACCGTTTATACGGCCAACGTCAAAACCCGTAAAGAATTACAAAATGTGCTTCTGCGGCACTTCTGCGGCAAAATGGGTCATAAATTCGTCGATTGCCGAGCAAGGAAAACCGCCGCAAAATCTCAGCAAGGAACCAACACAAATTATAGCCGTTCATTGGATGCGAAGAATAAAGTCATTACTTGCTACAAGTGTGGAGCTCCTAGACACATTGCTTCGGTTTGTACTAGACGACAGGAGTCAGCCACTCAAAATAAAGCGGGCGAAAAACGTGTAAACGTGTGCCAATTGGCTGATCCGATTGGTACTTTGATTTCATCTGGTGAGTCATACCCATTCTTTTTTGATTCTGGATCCGAGTGCTCACTAGTAAATGAATCTGCCTCTCAGCGACTGTCGGGCATACGTATTAATAACGTTGTCGCCTTAAGGGGTATTGGAGATAATACCGTAACAAGCACTTTGCAAATTATGTCCAATGTAATTATCAATGACTTTTCTCTTGAGCTTCTTTTTCACGTAGTTCTTAATAATTATATTAACTACAATATAATAATTGGTCGCGAAATTCTAACTCAGAATTTTGGCGTTAAGATAACAACAAATACTTTAGAACTGTTTAAGACAAAATTTGTGTACACACAATCGTGTCAGTCTTGACAATATTGATACTGAGATGTGTGGTGTAGATAAGTCAAGTTTGATGGAGATTTTAAATGAATTTTCAAATGCATTTATAGATGGGTTCCCAAAAACCCAAATCAGTACAGGTGAACTGGAAATTCGTTTGGTTGATCCCAATAAAACCGTGCAAAGGAGACCATATAGACTTAGTATTGAGGAAAAAGAAATCGTGAGAGGCAAAATTAGAGAACTATTGGAGGCCAATATTATCCGCCATAGCTGCTTCCCTTTTGCAAGCCCAATACTTCAGGTAAAGAAAAAGAATGGCTCGGATAGACTTTGTGTGGATTACCGGGAACTAAATGCAAATACTGTTGCTGAAAAATTTCCCCTACCGCTAATTAGCGATCAGATATCTAGGTTGCGGGGTGCAAAATACTTCTCGTGTTTGGATATGGCCAGTGGTTTCCACCAAATCAATATTCATCCAAATTCGATTGAAAAGGCAGCCTTTGTTACTCCGGAATGCCAATATGAATTTTTAACCATGCCTTTCGGGTTAAAGAATGCCCCGTCTGTGTTCCAACGTGCGGTGATGAAAGCGTTAGGAGATCTTGCCAATTCATATGTCGTCGTATATATGGACGATATCATGATTGTTTCAGAAAGAAAAGAGGAAGCATTTTTGAGGTTGCATCGGGCTGGTTTTTCGTTTAACGTGACAAAATGTTGCTTCTTAAAATCCACTGTTGAGTATCTTGGGTTTTTAGTTAAGAATGGTGAAATTCGACCTAATCCACGAAAGGTGCACGCTTTGCACAATTTACCTCCTCCGCAGTCGGTAACTCAAGTCAGGCAATTTATCGGTCTAGCGTCTTATTTTCGACAATTTGTACCCAAGTTCTCTGAGATAATGAAGCCCTTGTATGGTCTAACTTTCAAAAATAAAACATTTGATTGGAAATCAGAGCACGAACATATTCGACAAAAAATTATAACAACTTTAACAGATGAACCTGTACTTGTTATATTTGATCCCCAATATCCCATTGAATTGCACACTGACGCCAGTATGGATGGTTACGGAGCTATTCTACTCCACAAAATTGACAATAAGCCTCGTGTCAAAGAGTATTTTAGCAAACAAACATCCTCCACTGAATCCCGTTATCATTCATATGAACTCGAAACATTAGCTGTGTTTAATTCAATGAAACATTTCCGACTCTATCGATTGTAATTCACTGAAAGCCACAAGAAACAAAAGTGACCTCACTCCAAGAGTTCATCGGTGGTGGGCATATATGCAATCATTTGATTTTGATATTCAGTATAGACCAGGAGCAAAAATGGCCCACGTTGATTTCCTTTCACGTAATCCGGTACCAAATGAAGTAAAAGCTCAATCTTATACGAGTCCAAAAAATAAACTTGTTTTGTTGGCAGAAATAACGGAGAATTGGCTCCTTGCAGAACAACTGAAAGATTCAGAAACGTCATTTATTTCAAAAATTCAGAATGATGAACTAGAGGAGAACGTGAGTAGAACGTAGGAGTTACGCTCGAAAATGCTTTTCCGTAAAATTCAAAGAAATGGAAAAACTAGGTGTCTTCCAGTTATTCCTAGATCATTTAGGTGGTCTGTAGTTAATCATGTCCACGAGAGTATTGTTCATCTTGGTTGGGAAAAAACATTGGACAAAATGTACGAATTTTATTGGTTTGAGCATATGGCTAAACTCGTACGAAAGTTTGTCGACAATTCTATTACTTGTAAGCTGACCAAACCTGAATCAGGAAAGCTACCAATTGAGCTTCATCCTATACCCAAGGTTGACATTCCATGGCATACAATACATATTGATATCACGGGTAAATTAAGCGGTAAAAGGAATCAAAAGGAATACATTATAGTACAAATAGATGCATTCACTAAATTTGTTAATTTGTATCACAGAGTAAATATTAAGAGTGAACGTTGTATAGATGCTGTAAAGTCAGCAATATCTGTATTTGGCGTACCAACACGAATCATTGCAGATCAGGGTAGATCATTTACAGGATCTAGTTTTTGTGATTTCTGTTTTATGCAGAAAATAAAGCAATAGAGGCCAGTCGCGCAAACGGGCAGGTAGAGCGCGTTATGAGTGTTTTAAAACAAATGTTAACCGCAGTGGAAAGTAGTCAACGGTCCTGGCAAGATGCCCTAGGTGAAATACAACTAGCCATAAACTGTACAACTAATCGTGTAACCAAATCTAGTCCTCTAGAATTATTAATTACAAAAGAGGCAAGGCCCTTTAATATGTTACCTATAGTAGAAGAAAGTAATAAAGTTGATGTAAGTTTTGTAAGAAAGATGGCCACAGAAAATATAAGTAAGAATGCGATTTATGACAAAGAACGGTTTGACAAGAACAAAGCTAAATTTAACAGATTTAAAATTGGCGATTATGTTTTGCTTAAAAATGAAGAGAGACATCAAACAAAATTAGATCAAAAGTTCAAAGGTCCATTCCTTGTGGCAGAGATACTAGATGGAGATCGATATGTTTTAAAATCTCTAGTAAATAAGCGAACTTACAAGTACTCGCATGAACCTCTAAGAAGTATGCCAGAAGAAGGGATTCCCGAAGAGCTGGACTCGTGTGGTGAGATTGAAATTGTTGAAGATTCATTGCTGGACTCCAATGAAGGTGAAGACGTTGAAAGAGACGTTATAAATGAGTTGATGGATTCCAACTAGAAAAAGAAACGTTGAAAGAGACGTCATAAATGGGTTGGTGGATTCCAACTAGAGTGAAGGCGTGGAAAGAGGCGCCAGAAAACCATTGGTGAAAAGATACTTTGAAAGATACGTCATGGTTAAGTTGGTGGATTCCAACTGAAAAATTATATTAATGAATTTCAATCTAGTAAGTCAGACATCGAAAATGGGTTGACCCATAATGTAGGGTTGCCAGTGATAGTAGGTGCACGAGTTAAAGTGTTGACTTATTAGATGTCTGGTGACTATCATTGTGGTAAAAGCCCATGTTTTTGAGTGTCTTGGAAACGAGATTACATGCAAACTTGGGAATCCTCTATTCAAAGGCTACTTGGAGAATTCTAGGATATCTTCTGTCATTGGTGCGGCCAAATTGAATAAAGTTAAATAATTCTCTTAATTCTTCAATTAAGTTGTGGACAAAATTTAATCTGTTCAATAAATATAATCTTTTCAGATTAAGCTTGACATGATCTGCTAAATAGTTAAAAATGTTATGTAACACACGAGGACGGGTGAAGGTCAGGAAGGCCGTGTCGCATCACTATTTTTTTAATTTACTCGTTAATTAATCGTAATAATTGTACCATCGCTATTTTAACGATTAAAAGAAAAGAGAAGCATAAAGTTACAAGTGTAATGTCTTTTTACCCTTTTCCTACGGATGTCTTCTGTCTCAAGTTGTCATGTGATTTTCTTGCGAACGCAACAGATATGTCTGTTCTACGTAGCCTCGGCCTGACAATGGAATAGAATAAGATAACCATAGTGCTAAGCTGAGACGCGTGCCAATACTGTGTGTATGTATTGGTCTGTCAGATTGGAGAAAGGAAAATTGCTTTCACTTTGGATTGAACTGCGAAACCGAAAGGTAGTAAGAAAAATGTCTTGGCCGAGGAAACGTAAGGCACTCGATTTGGACCATAATATGGAAACTGATGACACCCAATTAACGACATATATATCAATTAGTTTTCCCATCTCTAGATATATCTCCATACATAGCTACCCTCTAGTACTGGTAACTAGTTCGTAGCTGGTGAAATCACTTCTTACTATGGTACCACCACTACTTACTTTGTTTTACCCTAAGCAATGCATTTCATCATTTCGTTTCTTGTATGAAATGTCCGCAAAAAAGGGTTAATCGCCACCACATCGTTTACCGCGAACTAGTGAAATGGGTCACCATAAAAAGGCTAGTGACATGGGTACCCATGCCAGGGGTGGTGATGTAAGTACCCATAAAAGGACTAGTTACATGGGAACCCATTTCAGGGGTGGCGAGAAGAGTACACAGAATGAAAAAATTAAAAAAAAAAATAAAAATTAAAATAGTTTTTTAATGATATTTTATTTTGTATTTAAAAGTTTTCATTTTTATTTTTGTTGACGCTATTGCTTTTAAAGAAACGTTCTTTGGGTGATCCACTGCCATCAACCAAATTTACTGCATCTAGGGAAAAAAAGTGAAGATTAAATTTTTTAATTAAATGGGTAATGAATTACAAAAAAAAATTTATTATAAAAAACGCTCTCGTTTTACAAGCCAGCTTTGCCTTTATTTTTGTCACTGTCAATGTTTCTCAAATTTAATACTTCCTCAACTTCTTCCATTTTAACCTCACTTTGATTTTTTTTTCTCCCTTTTCAAGCTTATTTTTTCTACTGTGGCGACACAATTTAATTTGTTTATATATTTTGCTTTCTGCTCCTGCTACAGAAACTATACATATTGTTTTATTGGTGGTAAATTTTGTCGCTTGCATTTTCTTTATTTAAATTTTCTTGCAATATTTACGATTATCGTGCACGTTGCTGCTTCAGAACTTCACTTACAATGCTTGACTGTTTTTGATCAAACGGCGAACGCAGCAGCTTTCGAACATCGAGGAAGAGCAGAAAGCATAAACGAAAAGAAACGGTACTTGCAGAGCAATTTTTTTTGCAAATTAGAATAGAAACAGCGACAGAAAGCGAAGATTGTTTTTTTCCTTCACCTATGCGCTATCCGCAAAATACCAAAAATATATGCGATGATAGGACCGTTTTTTTTCTTTTATGTTTTCTGCCGCTTTCGTGCATATATTTTTTTGCTCGGTGGTTCGTCGTTCGCTTACCATAGGGTCAGTCAAGTAAGTACCCATGTAAGGACTAGTGGGGAAGGTAGTTCAACTATGGTCAATCGCCACCTCCAGTACTACAGGGTATTTACGCAGCTGTATCAAAGCCGGCCGCATACATACACACATTCACCCGGTGCAGTACACACATACACACACATGTGAGTCCAACGGGACTTTCGTTTTTCGGCTAAACAACGGGACAAAGAAATGCGTACGTGACGACCCTTGAGAAGAACGGCTGCGTCTGAAAACTACAAAGTGAATAAAAAGGAGTGAAGTGCGAAGACCAAGCAAAGGATCAAGGATACTATAAGAATAAAGAGAAATCACGGATATATATTAAACTCAGTGCAAATTAAAGTGATAGCGTGCAAGGATAATCACAGCAGATTAAGAGTGTGTGCCAAAGAAGACCGGATGAGCCGGCCATGAGGCCTCAAACATTACCCATCCTCCCTCGCTTGTTTTCTTCTTTCTCTTTCCCTCCTCTTCTGTTTCTTTTGGGCAAACGTCCGCGATACCCAATTGCTACAATATTAACCATCAAACTGTAGCTCCAACAAATCTCCGGTCTCGGCATTCTATTACAAAAATGTTCTGTAATGGAAGACCCTGGGGAGACTGAAATTTTTACCCCTGCTGCAAAAAAATTTCGTTACAGTATATAACTAAACGTCGTGCATGCGCTCGCCAGTTGTAAAATAACATCTGGGAATTATTACATTAGCAAAACTGTTGATAAGAATCGTTTCCATCGCATCCATTTAAGTAGCAGTTCGTCGCCTAGGTCGTCGTCCCAACCGATGCCGCTTCTCAAGATATCTTGCAGAAGAATTTTTAGCTCTATGGTGAAGCACTAAATAAAGGCGAGTGGATCATACATTGATGTTCCCTCATCTAGAAATGCAAAAGTATTAGTTAATTTGTTTTTATTTATGATTTGAATTGGAACATAGCCTGTTGCGGTGCGAATTAAGTGCGCCCCGCGCCAACATAGTTTATTATAAGTACGCCCCTGACCTTTATCCGAAAGTCCCGTATTATTATAAAATTGCTCTCTTTGTGTCTGCCATTTCGGCTCAACTGCAGCCGCTGCGACTGCTCAAGTTGAGAGTTAATTTGGCAAGCAGAAAGGGCAGACGTGAGTAAAAAGAACACAAATGTAAGAAAATGAATTGTAAAAATGAATTGTAAAAATGAATTGTTATCTAATAAGAATTTTATAAAAGATTTCAGCAAACCGTGTACAAACCGTGTACAAACCAAACCGTGTACAAACCGTGTACAAACCGAACCGAATACAAACCAAATACAAAGCGGTACCAAAGCGGTATAAACGAATAAAGGCTAGAAATAACTGTTTATTTTTGGAGATGCTCAACGTCGGCCAGCGAGCCAACATTCTGAAATATTTTCTTGCTCCAGAAATATATTCTTGGATCTGAAATACTTTCCTGGCTCCAGAAATATTCGTGCGCAGCAGAATATTTCTTTCGCATAAGATTCGTGGTTTTGGAGTACTTGCCTGGCGTCAAGTACCAAAGCGCCACGTGGAGACTCTTCCAGAACTTTCTCCATGAGAGCAATTGCGGCAGACGTGAACAACGAACCGACTTGCTGAGAGAGGAAGCGAGAGGGAGATAGAGAAACACGTATATAGTTTGCGGTTAATTCAACCCAACCTCAATTGTTGCGTAACATAGACGCAGCAGCAGAATGAAAGACCAAGATGGACAAGCAGCAGTGACCGATGCTAAGAGCCAAGAGTATTTGGTGAGCTCTATAGCACCGCAGGCTGGAAGGATGTCTAACAACCAGGAGTCGGATGCTCAAACGACATCGACACCTTCAAGAAGCAACGCTTTGCCTTCGGTATCGCACAACGCGATTCTTGACGGAATGTTTGCTACTCGCATGGGAGATTGTACAACGATTGAACGGCCAATGGTGCCCGATCCTTCGGCATGGGCTGCGCCAGCGCCACCGCCAACCGTTGGAGGAGCAAGTTTGCCTTTCTTGGCAAATACGGCTAATTTCAGCAACGAATTTACTAAGCATGCCACGCCAAGTACAGGGCTGCGATTTGGAAATACGGATTGGAGAAAAAATACGCTATCAGCTGACCAGATAGCTGCGCGCCAGGTGCTGAGCAGAGATCTGCCGACATTTTCGGGCAAACCCGAAGAGTGGCTGTTGTTTATCAGCCACTACGAGCAATCCACTGAAAGATGTGGAATGAGCAACGAGGAGAATTTAATTCGTCTACAAAAGTGCCTTAAGGGAGCGGCTTTGGATGCCGTCCGTGGCAAATTGATGTGTCCTGAGACTGTTCCATACGCCGTTGGAACACTAAGGATGCTGTATGGCAGACCTGAAATCATTTACTCAAGTTTGCAACGGAAATTAAGAGATGAACCACCAGCCCGATCGAATAATTTGGATTCGGTAATACAGTTGGCTCTGGCAGTGCAGAATTATTGTGCGACATTAGTTGCAATCAACCTCAAGGATTATTTGCATGATCCCGCATTGCTGGGCGATCTTGTGGAGAAGTTGCCTAGCGATCTGAAACTGGATTGGGGACGTCATCGTTTGGCTTTATCTGGATGTGTTGTCAACTTGTCGAACTTTGACAACTGGCTATTTGGCGTCGCAATGTGTGCTTCTATGGTTACGCCATATACTTCACCAGCCAGAGAAGCTACAAGGAAGACAAAGGAAAGAGTATTTCTGCACAACGAGCTAAATAACGAATCATACTCCAGTGAGCCAAGGATGGAGAATGGTTCATGTGTAAAATGTAGAGGAAATCATCACCTGGCAGCCTGCCGTCAATTTCGAGAAATGAGCAGTGGCCAAAGAAGGGATTTCGTAAAGCAGAGACGGCTTTGTTTTTGCTGTTTTGGGCAGCATATTGTACGCAACTGCAAAGCCAAAAGGAGTTGCGGAGTTGAGGATTGCAAGTTAATGCATAATGCCTTGCTTCATCAAACACTTGAAGGCGTCAATAACCAGTCGACGTTGCAGAACGCCGAGGATGTGAAGCCGAACCAGTCTGCAGTTTTGTTCCATGGTGTCGAAACTAATAAAGCTTTATTTCGGTATATTCCAGTCAAATTACATGGAAGAAAGCGAACTGTGTCCACTTACGCCCTCGTCGATGAAGGAGCCGCTTGCACGTTAATGGAAAGGGAACTGGCCGACGAATTAGGACTGGATGGTCCCGCCCAAAATCTATGTTTGAAATGGACGGGCGATATAACCAAAACTGAAACTTTATCAAAGAATGTCAGTGTTGGAGTATCAGCAAGAGGTGTGGATGCAGCACGGTATAACCTCAAGGGCGTGCGCACAATGGAACAATTGGACTTGCCCACCCAATCAGTCAGCTGTGACTTGATCAAATCAAGAAATCATTTAAAAGGACTACCGATTACGCTGTATCACAACGTAAAGGCACGTTTAATTATTGGATTAGACAATGTCAAAGCGACCGTACCATTGGAAGTGCGAGAGGCTGAGAAGGATGACATAGTAGCCGTGCGTTGCAGATTAGGCTGGTCCGTATATGGGCGACACAATGCCACCAGCCATCAAACACCACACGTGTTGCATGTATGTGAATGCAACGAAACGGATAGTACGAAAGCATTAGATGAATCGATGAAGATGCATTTCGTTCTGGACTCTTTAGGAGTACGTGCTTCAGCAATGCCATTGCGGTCCAAGGATGATGAACGCGCAATGCAAATAATGGAAAAGACAACAAGCTACTGCCCAACGAAAAGACGCTGGCAAACAGGCTTGTTATGGAGGTTCGACCAAATGGAGTTGCCTGACTCATTCCCGATGGCGATGAGACGTCTCAAATGCTTGGAGACGAAAATGGCAAAGAATGATCAGCTAAGGGATTTTATGCTGAACACCATGCGAACCTACGAAGAAAAGGGCTACATTCGGAAGCTGACAACAAACGAGGTGGGAAGCAGTAAAAACTCATGGTTTCTTCCTATATTTACAGTTACGAACCCCAACAAGAACAAAACGCGGTTAGTTTGGGATGCGGCTGCCAAGGTCAACGGCATGTCGCTGAATGATGTCTTGCTCAAGGGTCCAGATGTACTAGCTTCGCTGATGGGTGTACTCATGCGATTTCGAGAGCGGCCGGTGGCAGTGGCTGGAGACATAACCGAGATGTTTCATCAAGTTGCAGTGCGCACTGAGGACCAGAAGGCCCAAATGTTTTTATGGCGCAATGGAGACTCGTCTAAAGCCGTCGACACGTACGTGATGCAAGTTATGACGTTTGGAGCATCATGTTCGCCGGCGTTGGCTAACTACATAAAAGACCGGAATGCAAGACGATTTACAACGGAATTTCCAAAGGCTGTGGCAGCCATCTGCAGGAATACGTTCGTCGACGATTGGCTAGAATCGGTCGACAACGAACAGGAGATGATTCAGTTGGCAAAGACAGTACGAAAGATTCACCTAGATGGAGGATTCAACATGAGACGATGGACCTCAAATGTTGAGAGCGTTGTGAGAGCGCTTGAAAACAAAGACGACGATGCTTTACCCAGACAAATTGCGGTTCCCGAAGAGGCGCGAGAAAAGGTTCTAGGCATGTGGTGGTTGCCTGGCTCAGACTTGATAACATACGTGGCCAAGCCGGCACTACTCGAAAGGGCTTGCGAGGGCGAGCCCACGAAGAGAAGAGTGTTAAGTGTGGTTATGTCAATTTTTGACCCACTTGGTCTACTTGGATTTTTCACCGTCCGTGCTAAAATTATTTTGCAGAACATTTGGCGCTCAGGAACCAAGTGGGACGAGACGCTTTTAAAGGAGGATGAAGCAGACTGGAGGCTTTGGTTACGCTTGCTGCCTCAAATAAACGGAATAAGAATTCCCAGATGTATGCGATTGGTAAGTTGTACCAGCATGGTGCAACTTCATACATTTGTGGACGCCAGCACAAGCGCGTATGCAGCGCTTGTATTTCTTCGAGCAGAACTAGACGGTGAAGTGTGCTGTTCACTGGTGGGCTCAAAGACGCGGGTGGCGCCTTTAAAGCCCGTCTCAATACCCAGGATGGAATTAATGGCTGCGGTACTAGGATTGCGACTAGCTAGATTTATCGAATCAGAGCTATCGATACCTATTGAGCGGAGAGTTTTCTGGACAGACTCGAAGGATGTTTTGTACTGGATTCGATCAGATGTACGCAAATATCACCAATTCGTGGCTCTTCGAGTCGGTGAAATTTTAGAAGACTCAGATGTAGGAAGTTGGCGATGGGTGCCAACTGCACAAAATGTGGCAGACGACGGCACAAAATGGTCGAAAACGCCAGACATGACTAACAAAATAAGATGGTTTGTTGGTCCAGGATTCTTATACAAAGACGAGATGGATTGGCCAAACGACGAAAGAATCTTAAGCAGCGACAACGTTGAGGTGCTGCACCATGAGGAGATGCATAGTTGGACTTCCTGTCTTGCATGCATAACTCCCAATCCCGAACGAGTAAGCACTCTGGAGAAGTTGCGGGCTGTGCAGAGGCGAGTTTTGGATTTCTTACGCATCATATGTAAGAAATCATACGGAGAACAGCTCAGTAGCATTTTGAGCCTAACACGCGACGTGGAAATGGATGCCATACTTCTACGCGTCTGTCAGGAGGAGGAGTTTCATGAAGAAATCAGACGCCTAAGCCAAGGACGCGCTCTGACCAACCGTAAAAGCAGACTATTTAAATGCTCCCCGTATCTGGATGAGTGTGGAGTCCTACGCGCTAAGGGGCGAATAGACCAAATGGAATGCGTAGATGTAGGAACAAAGAGACCCATAATTCTACCCAAATCTCATCGGATGACCTCTTTAATAGTGGAGTTCTACCATAGGAGATATCATCATTTACATAACGAGATTGTCGTAAACGAAGTACGGCAACGATATTGGATTGACGGCATGCGCGCTTTAGTGAGAAAAGTCGCAAAGGCTTGCCCAGCGTGCCGCATACGAGTGGCCAGACCGGATCCACCTATTATGGGCGACTTACCTAGAGAGAGACTGTCGCCTTATACATCACCTTTTACATACACTGGAGTGGATTGCTTTGGCCCAATCGACATTGTAGTGGGTCGCAGGCATGAGAAGAGGTGGGGCGTGTTATTCACCTGCCTCACGACACGAGCTGTACACCTGGAAATTGCTGTGTCTCTATCAACGGACTCCTTTCTATGTGTGATGAAAGCATTTGTGGCTAGAAGAGGGGTACCACGTCGTATGCTGTCGGACAATGGTACCAATTTTCGAGGAGCTAACCGAGTGTTAAAGGAGCATATTGAGCGGATATCCACATCAGCAGTGGAGAAGCAATTCCCAACGTTGGAATTCAAATTTAATCCTCCCAGTGCACCACATATGGGAGGCATATGGGAACGATTGGTACGTTCAACTAAATCTATACTTTCAGAAATTTTACCTGAGACCGGTGTACGAGAAGAAGCGTTACGAGCTGCGTTCGCGGATGTGGAGCAGATTCTCAACTCACGCCCGCTGACGTATGTACCCTTAGACAGCGCTGAGTCGGAGGCGCTGACTCCGAACCATTTCCTGCTGGGAAACTCCAGTGGCTTGCGTGAGGATGGCTCCATGGAGCAAACTGGACCTCAACTGGCGAAAACATATCGGATTGCAAGCCAGCTGGCCGATCGTTTCTGGAAAAGATGGTTGCGAGAGTATCTACCTACGATAACGAGGCGTACGAAATGGTTTCAGCCGCCGCTGAAGCCAATTGAAATAGACGACGTGGTGATCATCGTGGATGACACAGCCAAGCGGAGCTCATGGCCAAAAGGAAGAGTGGTCGAAGTTCATCGTGGAAGTGACGGTCAGGTGCGAAGCGCTGTTGTGCGCACAGTCGGCGGATTTGTCACAAGACCAGCAGTAAAGCTGGCCAAATTGGACTTAAAAGGGTAACCCACGAAACAAGGATGTTAGTGAGTTACGGGGTGGGGAATGTTGCGGTGCGAATTAAGTGCGCCCCGCGCCAACATAGTTTATTATAAGTACGCCCCTGACCTTTATCCGAAAGTCCCGTATTATTATAAAATTGCTCTCTTTGTGTCTGCCATTTCGGCTCAACTGCAGCCGCTGCGACTGCTCAAGTTGAGAGTTAATTTGGCAAGCAGAAAGGCAGACGTGAGTAAAAAGAACACAAATGTAAGAAAATGAATTGTAAAAATGAATTGTAAAAATGAATTGTTATCTAATAAGAATTTTATAAAAGATTTCAGCAAACCGTGTACAAACCGTGTACAAACCAAACCGTGTACAAACCGTGTACAAACCAAACCGTGTACAAACCGTGTACAAACCGAACCGAATACAAACCAAATACAAAGCGGTACCAAAGCGGAATAAACGAATAAAGGCTAGAAATAACTGTTTATTTTTGGAGATGCTCAACGTCGGCCAGCGAGCCAACATAGCCCTTGTCGTCGAGGGTTGTCTACTTCCTTTTGAATTAATTCTCTCAGGTTGGGTTGGCGGGAGAGTTGTCGTTGCAAACATTTAAGGCGAGCAAGTGCGTTTTCATATCTGCTAGGTATCGTGATGCCAGGGTCCTTCCAGAGTTGACCCACTTTATATCTCGTTAGTGCTTGAATATCCTCTTCAGATGACATCGCCTTTGGTGAGGTCGAGTCTAATGAAAACGCTTGTTGGATGATTTCGTGCATCTTCGCGTCGTCATAGCTACAGCCGCACATATGCATGTTAACACGCCCGCTGTTGCGGTTCCAAGCCGAGCTGCCTATAGACTTTTTCTTCGATGATCGTCACTGATGAGCCCTCATCTAGAAATGCAAAAGTATTAGTTATTTTGTTTTTATTTATGATTTGAATTGGAACAACACTGAAACGGGTCTCTAGCATATGTAAATGTCCTTCCTCCGGCTTGTGTACATCTAGTGTTTGAGCCACTAGTTGCGGCGGTTTGTGTTGACTGCTGCTCCTCATGGATTAATGGGTGATGCATTCTTTTGCAGCATGGCACTGGTGGCATATTCTGTGCGCCCTTAAGAGAGACTTTCTCTTTTCCAAAGACATCGATCGATCGGAACGTTTCACAATTCTGTAGTTTGTGGATTGCTCCGTCACAAGCGACGCATGTAGATGCCTTATAATGCTTCTCTGATACTTCCATATGGTGACTTATGGTTCCCCTTTTCTTGTGGTATAGTGGCGGTGTTTCCTGGCTGGCTGCTTCAGCTGTGTCATTTATCCAGTTGCTGAAGGTTTCCATCGATGGTGATTTTGGATCTTTAGGAGGCATCACCCACTGCAGCTTTAGTTGTGTGGGCAGATTCCCCACTAGCTCTTGCGCAAGCATTGGATTATCCATGTAGCTTCTACGTTCTCAAGCTTCCATGGTTGAGTAAATGTTACGTGTACGCACAGCCAAATGCAGGTTCTTTAGACGCAAAACACAATTTTTAGGACATGTGGCCAGCGAGCAAGGCATCCATTCCGACCCAAAGAAAGAAGCAGACGTTCGCGAATTAGCTCCTCCGACCAATGTCCGCCAGCTTAGACGATGTTTAGGCATCGCCTCTTGGTATCGCAGATTTGTTCCCTAGTTTTCTATCATCATACAACCTATCACCGCCTTGTTGAAGAAAAACACTAAATGGAAGTGGGATGCAGAACAACAACAGGCCTTCGACGAATTGAAACTACGATTGACATCAGCTCCATCTTGGCATGCCCCGATTTTAATTCTAAGTTCTACTTGCAGACATGGGCGCAGTATTAACCCAGTATCAAGAAGGAACAGAACGAGTTATCCCCTATGCCAGTAGACGTCTCCTTGCGCCTGAAGAAAATTACCCAGCCACCGAGAAGGAATATCTCGCTTTCGTTTGGGCAATTCGCAAACTACGTTGTTATTTGGAAGGATATAAATTCGAAGTCATCACGGATCATCAGACATTGAAGTGGCTCAACTCAAAAGATAGTCCCACAGCTCGTATCGCAAGATGGGCGGTTGAACTACAACAATACGAATTCGATATACAACACCGCAGAGGAAAGTTAAATGTCTTGGCCGACGCCTTGTCTCGACAACCATTGGAGGTGCTAAACTCAATTCAGGATACTCTACCGGAGTATCTCTGGTGGAATAAAATAAAGCTACAAGTAGAAGAACAACCAAAACAGTTCCCCGGTTTTCGTTACGAAGGTGGGCAACTGTGCCGACGGAGAATTCACCACCCCGACGAAGATGACTCCGTACCATGGAAGCTATGTGTACCCAAGGAAGCTCGCCAACGAATATTACGCGAATGTCACGACGAGCTACCGCAGGACATATAGGAATCCGGAAAACGGTGCTCAGAGTCTCCCATGTAAAACGACACGTGCGCAACTGACTTCAATGCCAAAAATATAAAGTGGATCTAACGAAGCCAGCGGGAAAAATGTTTACTCTTCAAGTTTCAGAACCATTCAACACCGTGTGCGCTAACTTTGTCGGACCCCTCACAAGATCAAAGCAAGGTAATACTATTCTATTAGTTTTTTTTAGGCGCATACACTTGATGGGTGGAGCTTGTACGTCTGCGTAAAGCCACCGCTATTGCCTTAGAAATGCATTTCGGGAACGAATCATCAATGGAACACAGTTCACCAGTCGCACCTTCAAAGCACTTTGTCAACAAGCTGGAGTAGAGATTCAGTACACCGCCCCTTTCACACCTCGTCAAAATCCTACCGAGCGGGCCAATCGCACGGTGAAAACCATGATAGTTCAATGCCTAGAGAAAAGCAGAGTAACTGGGATCACTTTCTACCCGAATTTACATTGGCAATAAACTCCAGCGTATGCGACTCAACAGCGTTTACACCAGCATTCCTCGTGCTATTAGTTTTTTTTAGACGCATACACTTGATGGGTGGAGCTTGTACGTCTGCGTAAAGCCACCGCTATTGCCTTAGAAATGCATTTCGGGAACGAATCATCAATGGAACACAGTTCACCAGTCGCACCTTCAAAGCACTTTGTCAACAAGCTGGAGTAGAGATTCAGTACACCGCCCCTTTCACACCTCGTCAAAATTCTACCGAGCGGGCCAATCGCACGGTGAAGACCATGATAGTTCAATGCCTAGAGAAAAGCAGAGTAACTGGGATCACTTTCTACCCGAATTTACATTGGCAATAAACTCCAGCGTATGCGACTCAACAGCGTTTACACCAGCATTCCTCGTGCTGGGTAAGGAACAACGCATTCCTGGAGCCCTGTACGATGAGGTTGCACCTGGACTAGGCACTACACCTGAATTTCGAACACAACGTAAGGCAGATGGATTTTTCCGCGATGTAAAGCGACACGTGCGCAACTGACTTCAATGCCAAAATTATAAAGTGGATCTAACGAAGCCAGCGGGAATATGAATTCGACATACAATACCGCAGAGGAAAGTTAAACATCGTGGCCGACGCCGTGTCTCGACAACCATTGGAGGTGCTAAATTCAATTCAGGATACTCTACCGGAGTGCCCATGGTGGAATAAAATAAAGCTACAAGTAGAAGCACAACCAGAGCAGTTCCCCGACTTTCACTACGAAGGTGGGCAACTATACCGAAGGAGAATTCATCACACAGACGAAGATGAACCCATACCATGGAAGCTATGTGTACCGAAGGAAGCGCACCAACGAGTACTATGCGAATGTCACGACGAACCTACCGCAGGCCATTTGGGAATCCGTAAGACAGCACTCAGAGTTTCCCAGAAATACTACTGGCCTGGCTTTTTCCGCGATGTAAAGCGACACGTACGCAACAAGCTTCAGTAGAGCAAGAACGTCAATACAACTTGCGACAGAGACTGGCGACCAGCGATTGGAGATCTGGTCCTCTTGAAGCAACACCACTTGTCCAAGGCCGCGAAAGGCTTTGCAGCAAAACTGGCCTTAAGTCCTTGGGGGGATCTCAAAGTCATGACAGGTCTACCCTATTCATCGGCAGGCCAGATTCCTACAGAACCACTGCTCATTGGTAACTTTAAGCTCACATTGTACATTAGTCATAAGCCTCTCACTCATGTAAACCAAACCCGTTAGTTTGTTAGGTCCCAGAGTCACAAGTCAGGTCCCAGGGTCACAAGTCAGATGATGGCACGTCAATTCAGCGTGGCCAAGATAGTCGGAGTCATCGAGAACGTCGTCTCTTCGTTTGGTGTTGCTATCCAGAAAGAGCCCATCAACTGCTGGCGGATATTGGATGCACCAGCCCAGGCCATCGTAACCAAGGTAGATGTGCTAAAAGAGGCTATCGACCTGTCGGACATTGCTTGTTTAGAGCCTGGACATTTCCACGGCTACCGGGGGAATAAAGCGAAGCCAATATCAGGAGACAGAGCCCAGCCAGAAGGTCGCCCAGCTTCACGCTATCCCTGGAACGCAATTTCCCAGAATTCTCAAATGTGAATACCAGAACACTGGATGAACCCAACTGGTAGCGAACCAAAGGGGTGGAGGAGTTACTTCCCCGTTAACTGGTCCAGCAAGTGGAAAATTACGCTACGCCAGGAAATGAAATTCCGATAAGAAGCTGGGCTCAACAATTCACCGTAACCTTCCTCGGTTTTGCCTCTCCGAAGTAATGGGGGTATGACGAAGTGTCAGTCTGACGCTTCGACACAATACATCAATGTTTCTTTTTATCCTAATGAGTAGAAAATAATAATTTGGTAATATAAAATCTAAATACTCTGACTTGTTTATTAGTGGAATGAGTAAACTTTCTCACCTCTAGGTACATTCTTACATATATATACATATACCCATTAGTTTTCCTATCTCTAAATATATCTACATACATAGTTATTTCCGCAGTATCAAAGCCGGCCGCATATACACGCACATTCACCCGGTGCAGTACACACATTTTTTTTTTTATACCCTGTAAAGTATATATATTCTTGATCAGCATCACCAGCCGAGTAGATTGAGACATGTCCGTCTGTCCGTCCGTCTGTCCGTCTGTCCGTCCGTCTGTCCGTCCGTCTGTCCGTCCGTATGTCCGTCTGTCCGACCGTCTGTCTGTCCGTCCGTCTGTCCGTCCGTCTGTCCGTCCGTCTGTCCGTCCGTCTGTCTGTCCGTCCGTCTGTCCGTCCGTCTGTCCGTATGAACACCTAGATCTCGGAGACTATAAGAGCTAGAGCTACCAAATTTGGTGTGAGCATCCGTCTAATGTCAAAGCAGATCAAGTTTATTTCAAAATTTAGACACGCCCACTTCCGCCCCCGCAATTAAAAAAAAAAACGATATTACTAGAGCTGCTTTCAAGAAATCGTATTCTAACTTGGTACAACTAATAATATACCCAAACTGGACCAGCTGACCAACTTTTGTTGAAATCGAACAATAAACATCGGAGATATGGCTATATCCGTTTTGTACTGAAATGCCAAGGCGGCATTAGCAGATAAGAAAGAGCGAGATAGCCATATCTCCGATGTTTATTGTCCGATTTCAACAAAAGTTGGTCAGCTGGTCCAGTTTGGGTATATTATTCAAGATCAGTTGTATTGTATATTTTTTCACACATAAAAAATGTCTCCACTTTGAGATGATGTAGCTTGCAAAACATTAAAAATATTTTTGGTATTCGTCGTCTTAATCGTATTACGGTAAAAATACCCTTCCCTGTATTTAACTTGTAAATGCCATTTCCGCAACTAGCTGGAAACGCTTATTTTACAGAACTCAATTAACGAATGGGCTATCATCAAATCGAAGTAGAGGAATCATCAAAAAATACGCACCGTTTTCGTAATATCCAACGGAAAATATGTATGAGTTCAACAAAATACCATTTTTGCTCCGACAGAATTCCAAGCTGAAACGAACTAACGTGTTAAACATATGGAAGGTGAAGACGTACTCGCATATTTTCGAGATGAAAAATATCTCCACTTTGATTAAAAATGTTTTCAAAAATATTTTTGGTAAGCTATCCCGACAGAGGCCCAATGTGCTACTTGGGTATAGCGCGCCCCGCCCTCTCGATAACGCCGATTTGAGAAGTATTAGATACTCTGACTCTTTGAACTATCTAACTAAAAAACTAAATATACAAGATGAACTTAACTAAAAAGTCTATGATACGCGTTTTAAGCTAGCCTGTGGATGAATACTACAGGCCTGGAATGGCGTTTGGGTTTGATAAATCCTTGTTGGTTTTTTTATCCTCTACTTGTCACTTATGAATTTCTGCGTCTGAACCGTTTGAGTAATTACTATTGAGTCCATCTTCGTATTTTTGCGCAGTCGCTTGCCTAATTTTCTTCTTGAATATTCTGCTGCTGCCTTTTGGTAGTCGTCGCCTGCCAGATGCCGTCTGACAGACGCGGCCTAAGATGGTTAAAGCTTAGGCGTCAGCAGTGAGCGTCGACGACTTCCGTCGGCAGTGGGCGTATGCGTCGTTTGCATTTCGTTGAACTGGGTGAAAGATAAAAGAAAACAATACAACTGCTCAGTAGCAACGGTTCTAAGCAAGTTCCGTTGCCATGGTGCTGTTTTATGAATATATATGAATGTCTCGAAGAGTAATTATTCTCTTCGGTTATTTCTTCTTGCTCATGCGACATGGTGTTTTCACAGTAGCGAGTTCCAGTCTGTTTGCTACGATGGATAGTCTTTAACTGCCACGCAGTTAATCAGCCAGCCACTGAACCACACCCGTCAATAGCCTCTGATGCAATCTTTCTTAATTACGACATATTTCGCTCTTCTCTGATTGTCACCTGAATGACTACGCATCCAGTTCCAAACTTGCATGACTCATCAGTCGATGCCAAACTAACATTACTAAATGCCAAACATTTAGCTTTAAACTAGACAGAGAAACATGAACATAGAGTATCTATCAATGAGACTGTGAGACACGCAATACACAGTTCCATCTACAATAACAACAGAGTTGAATTGCATTTGCAAAACCACGTTCCTGAGCCGCAACCAATGGTATCTCGGTTTGGCGGAAGACTTGTACTCTACAATGTGGGCTTCATTAATTATTTTGTACTGCAATGACGCTCCATAGCCATTTGAACTTGCATTAGTGTGAAACTCTTTTGAGTACTGCAGACAATTTGGCTAATATTCCTAATTGCATTTGTCTACGCTTAAGGAAATATAATGGATAGTCTTCAATGCCATCTAATCATCTCCAAGAAGTACTGTTAGACATTTAAATTACACATAACTTGTTATATGGTACAAGTAAAATTACTACCATATGCAGCTCAATAAATTTTTTTCTTTAATTTATCGCCTGACATTCAACTTTCGGAGTACAAGCAAATTGGAATATTAGAGTATGTGTCAAGGTTGTTTTATCGGATTCATTCGCTCGCTGCACAGCCGTCCTTCAGCTTTCGACAGTAACTTATTTGCTTTGCGTTGCTGGAGTTGTTCCGTGACGTGGGTGACTAACCTTTGTGGAAGAGTTTCTACGGTGAAATATCTTAAAACATCGGATATCGAGCTGGCTCGAGGTCGTGACATATGTCCTCCTTATAAGGAAGTTTTCCTCAGCTGGGGTACAAATCTCAGTCCCAGGTCTTCCTTCTCCCAGGGTCTTTCTTTACAGAGAATTTATAAAAGAAGGCCGAGACATTAGACATTTGATTGAGAAGCAATTCGGTTGTTAGTATTACTGAAGTTATGTATCGTGGACGATTGCCCGAAAGGAAAAATAGGAGGGAGGAAAGGGAAAGACACATACATACACCATGAATGCAATGAACGATAACAAAAAGGAGACATGAACATAAGTCAGTCAGGGTGTAACCGCGACACCGATTTATAACGACACTACAATAGGATGGCCCAGGAATTATAGCGTGATCGATTAGGGTATAACCCGGACATCGATCACTCTGTGAATTCCTGGTCGCACGCCTATAGATACAGGACACTCTACAGGACGTTAATCGGAACAGATATCTTGTACCTTGGCACACTACACATACACGAGACATTCCCCCTGACATCGGGTAGGGTGTAACCCGGGTCCCGGTGCTGAAGGAAAAACATGCACTAACTACTAGACATTTACTTAGGATTAGGGATTATGGAAGAGATTGACGAGTTGGTACATTTGTACCCCCTTGCGACTTACTGGTACATTTGTACCCCTCGCGCCTTTCGGTACATTTTTACCCCTTTGCGACTTACTGGTACACTTGTACCCCTTGCAACTTACTGGTACATTTGTACCTCTCGCGCCTTTCGGTATATTTGTACCCCTTGCAACTTACTGGTACATTTGTACCCCTCGCGCCTTTCGGTACATTTGTACCCCTTTGCGACTTTTATATATATATATTTTTTTTTATATTTACCGCAGCCGCTACCAACAATTGCAAACGTTTAATTCCTTTCCAGATTTATAAATTTCGAGCCTTCCTTCTTCCTCACGTTGTCCCTCTCGTCGCCAATGTAGCAACTCGTATTTTGGGTTTGCTTGTAGTTTATTTTATTAATATTAATCTCTCGTTCGCTCGCTTCGATTCTAACAACTGACACAAGACGCATATGTTATTCATTCCCCTGACAGGTTTCCCACAAACACATTTGGACCTTCTGGTCCTCCGTGCGATTTAGTTTTTCGTCTAAGCCGAAGGCCTTAGTTGCCAGTGCTTGTAAAATATAGTTAGGTTGATAGTTTATAACTATATCCTACACTTTAATAATAATAATAATAATATTATTAATCTCTCGCTCGCTCGCTTCGATTCTAACAACTGACACAACACGCATATGTTATTCATTCCCTTCACAGGGTTCCCACAGATACTCTGACTCTTTGAACTATCTAACTAAAAAACTAAATGTACAAGATGAACTTAACTAAAAAGACTATGATACGCGTTTTAAGCTAGCCTGTGCATGAATACTACAGGCCTGGATTGGCGTTTGGGTTTAATAAATCCTTGTTGGTTTTTTTATCCTCTCAGTTAATTTGGCTATCCTTGGTTTATAACTACTTGTCACTTATGAATTTCTGCTTCTGAACCGTTTGAGTAATTACCATTGAGTCCATCTACGTATTTTTGCGCAGTCGCTTGCCTAATTTTCTTCTTGAATATTCTGCTGCTGCCTTTTGGTAGACGACGCCTGCCAGATGCCGTCTAACAGACGCGGCCTAAGATGGACCACTCAAAAATTTCCACCATGGCGTGATAACTATCAATATATATGTATATTGGTCGCGTGCCGTTAAAGCTTAGGCGTCAGCCGTGAGCGTCGACGACTTCCGTCGGCAGCGGGCGTATGCGTCGTTTGCATTTCGTTGAACTGGGCGAAAGATAATAGAAAACAATACAACTGCGCAGTAGCAACGGTTCTATGCAAGTCCCGTTGCCATGGTGCTGTTTTATGAATATATATAAATGTCTCGAAGAGTAATTATTCTCTTCGGTTATTTCTTCTTGCTCATGCGACATGGTGTTTTCACAGTAGCGAGTTCCAGTCTGTCTGCTACGATGGATAGTCTTTAACTGCCACGCAGTTAATCAGCCAGCCACTGAACCACACCCGTCAACAGCCTCTGCTGTAATCTCTCTTAATTACAACAACATATTTCGCTCCTCTCTAATTGTCACCTGAATGACTACGCATCCAGTTTCAAACTTGCATGACTCATCAGTCGATGCCAAACTAACATTACTAAATGCCAAACATTTAGCTTTAAACTGGATCTGCACGCAGTACCCAGTTATATCTCTAATAAGAACAGAGTTGAATTGCATTTGCAAAACGATGTCCCTGAGCCGCAACCATGACGGAAACAACTGCCAATAAATGGTATCTTGGTTTCGCGGCAGACTTGTACTCTACAATGTGGGCTTCATTAATTATTTCATACTGCAATGACGCTCCATAGCCATTTTAACTTGCGTCAGTGTGTAACTCTCTTGAGTACTGCAGACAATTTGGGTAATATTCCTAATCGCATTTGTTTATGCTTGAGGAAATATAATGGATAGTCGTCAATGCCATCTAATCATCTCCAAGAAGTACTGTTCAACATTTAAACTACACACAACTTGTTATATGGTACAAGTAAAATTACTACCATATGCAGCTCAATAAATTTTTTTCTTTAATTTATCGCCTGACATTCAACTTTCGAATACAAGCAAGTTGCAATATTAGAGTATGTGTCAAGGCCGTTTTATCGGATTCATTCGCTCGCTGCACAGCCGTCCTTCAGCTTTCGACAGTAACTTATTTGCTTTGCGTTGCTGGAGTTGTTCCGTGACGTGGGTGACTAACCTTTGTGGAAGAGTTTCTACGGAGAAATATCTTAAAACATCGGACATCGAGCTGGCTCGAGGTCGTGACAGCTGGGGTACAAATCTCAGCCCCAGGTCTTCCTTCTCCCAGGGTCTTCCTTTACAGAGAATTTGTAAAAGAAGGCCGAGACCAGACATTTGTATGAGAAGCAATTCGGTTGTTAGTATTACTGAAGTTATGTATCCTGGACGATTGCCTGAAGGGAAAAAGAGGAGAAAAGAATGCAATGAACGATAACAAAAAGAAGACATGAACATAAGACAGTCAGGGTGTAACCGGGACACAGATTTAGAACGACACTACAATAGGATGGCCCAGGAATTATAGCGTGATCGATTAGGGTATAACCCGGACATTGATCGGAACAGCTATCTTGTACCTTGGCACACTACACACGAGACATTCCCCCTGACATCGGGTAGGGTGTAACCCGGGTGTCGGTGCTGAAGGAAAAACATGCACTAACTACTAGACATTTACTTAGCATTAGGGATTGTGGAAGAAATTGACGAGTTGGTTGGGTTAGCCCTAAAGTCCCACCAATAAATTCTAGAATATTGCATGGAACATTATATCTTCATTGATTAAATACATATTTTTAGTCCCTAACCACACTTTATCTGATAAAAATTCGTAGAAAGGGAGGAGGGGAACATTTGGGCCGACCCACCGTACGCTTTAAGAGATATTCCAAGAGTGAATTGCTTAACTTTTTGGCGCGGTCGCCACTCAACAGATTTTTAGGTGATCGCCGCCTGGGCTCTGCCTTTTGGCAGACGCGTCCTCCGATCAGCCAATCAAAAGCGGCCACGACGACAAATATTAGTCACGTAGGCAACTTTTGGGTCCTGTTGGGCGAAGCATGGCACAGCAAAACTGCGCAAAAGCAGCGGCGTTGATTTTGGTGGAAGTTCCGTTTTGCTTGCTTATGCGTCTTAGAGGTGGGCAAGATGTGCGCTAGAGATGCTCCTAAAAATGTATACTAGCTGCTAACTATTATGAAATTGCTAAGACTTTGAAAAAGCACTTTCGTCACACCCCCCACCCTTACTTTGGTGAAGTGAACAAGATCATGGTAGGCATAGAGCACATGGAATACTCTGTCGGATGGAACTCTGGCATGGCCAACTACTATTCTATGAGTGTGGCTAACATGGGTAGAAGACTTATAGCTAGTGAACAGAGAGAACTTAAAATTAACAATGATTAATAAATTTGTTAAAGTCTTGCCTGCTAACGAATGTCCCTCCAACTGGGGACAGCGACGTTGGACTGCATCGATTCGGCATGGGGGTTAACTCATCATCACGGGTATTTGATTCGTCTGGTGGTAGAGACTTAACGTTGTCCATACTCGCTGTACTCTCTTGCGTGGAAACGATGTATCTGTAAGTAAACGGTATTAGTTCAAATGCTGGCTGGTTGATAGTTTGAAGAGAAATGAGTCAGAGAGACAATTCGCTTTAGTGGTCTCAAACTCGACCATCAGCCTGCTTAACTCAGTTGAATCCTGGAAGTCTTTACGACGAGTGAACATCTGGTCCTCAGGATGCAAATTGTCGTATATACGTTGTAGTTCCTTTTGCGCCGGATAGTGGGCCCTTCTCATCATGAGGCGCAGTTTTACTAAGTACGAGTACTTAAAATGAAAATGAAAAAGTAAAATGCCTTAATTTTCTAATTTTTTAAAGTATATCGGAGCAGAAAGAAATCCAAAAATAGTTTTTTAAAGCTAGCCTAAGAAGAGTACAGCGACTGCTGGTTAGCCACCATCCTTTGGCTCGTCCCGAAAATAAAATAGGCAACATATTGGGAAGACATTTAGTGCTGAAGACCTCATTTTGACAATTTCTCCACGATGTTGTAGTAAATAGTGACACAGAACTCATTTTCTCGACTGTACCGCCAGGAGACAGTCCAAATTCGGCAAAGAAACTTTTTAACTCAGCTTTGCGACGATACGTTATCCATTTGACTCCCATATAACTAATGTCTTAATCAAACGTGGTTGAATTAAACACTAGCTGAAAGCGAAGGACTGCTTTACCACAAATTATCTCGACCCTCGTCATAACATTTCTCTTTTGTAGTCTTCTTGTTTCTCGTTTTCCTTATGCGGTCATCTAGACCTCAGCCATAACATGTCTCTTTCGTTTAATGCGGTGCTCTTGAACCATAACACCAGTATGGTGCGGTCTTCTTGGCCCCCGCCATATATAGTCTATTTCCAATAAGTCCAAATGTTTCATCAGCAATTAAAAAATTGTTGACTTTTCCTATTACTCGTTTACTCAAATGCAAATTGATTCTTTGATAAGAACACCAGGCTGCGGTATCCGCTCCTGCATCGTCGGAGCATTTCCACCGGTTACCAGTGGTCTTGATGTCTGCATAATTTGGATAAATTCGGGAAGTTTTTGGCTTTGCACTTCTTTTTTTAGTGTGTCGTATTTTCTGAGTAGCAAGTTTCAGTTTGTCTGCTGCGTTGGTTACATATTTTTCTCAGGCCATTAACATTTTAAGTAAGTATGACTTGTTTTATATGCTCTCTAATGATTTTGTTACATTATAAATATGATGTAAGATACGTTTTCTAAGGCCGGGGTACAACTCTTAGTCTTATGGGTCGACAATACAAGAATTTTGTATTTACAAGAAATTTGTATTTGTATTCTGACCACACTGGATCACGGGATACCCAGGATTCGCGCCTATGCGTCCCTGGTCCACAACCACAGCTGAGTTTGGGGTAACTATTGGGCAACACATTTAGTTCACTGGGATACTGGGACACTACTAGGCCCGTGGAGACTTTGCTTCACTACGGGCGCCTACTAAGGTAGGAAATGTCAGGTATTCCGAGCCTCTGCGGAAGAGTGGTCCACGCACGGGTTAGATTTAACCAACGGCTTAAAAGAGGGGCGGGGAGACGACCGTGACCAAACGGGAAGGTGTTCACGTTTGGTTTAATCGTTTGGTTTCAGTAATGGGGCGTTATCAACAAGGGCGGGGTCGGAGTGATTAGTCGGAAACTAGTAGGGAAGGTAATCCTCTACTAGCTCGGGGATTAGTGGATTGGGTTAGAAACTAGGGAGAGTCGTCCTCTACTAGCTTCGTGTTAAGAGGGTCAAGAGTGGGGGGAGGGGTAAATCAATACTACCACATGAAAATAAAACTTTCTTTCTTCTGGACGTTGACGCATTCAATGCGCAGTACGTTCAAGTGGCCTAATCGACACCAAGACAATGCCTGTAACGCGCGAGCCCTAGCATACTAACTACTAGACTAACTACTAGATAGATAACTTAAAATACAAGTTTTTAGGATAGATATTGAGAACTCTGATCCGATTACAGAATAAAGGCGGTTGTAGTCGGAACAGAGAACTCGAAAAGGTTCATGCAAAGAATAGTTAGAAGTTCAGCGTGTTAAAGATAAAGGTTAGTCTATAAGGAACAGATAGATTGACCTGATTGAGTAAATTAGGACAGTCTATTTGTCCATTCAAAAGCTTGTGGATAAACAAAGTACCAAGCATTACTTTACGATAAAGTAAGGAGGGAAGGTTAATTAAAAGAAGTCCTTTAGAATAGGAAGGCAAGTTAACATTTCGATCCCAGTTTAAACCACGAAGAGCAAAAATTAAAAACTGTTTTTGAACAGATTAAATTTTTACTTGGTGTGATCCATATTGTGGAGACCAATCACGTGATCCATACTCCAAAATGGGGCGGACCAGTGAAATTAAAAGAGTTTTGGTTGTGTAAGGATGGTCAAATTCTCTCGATCATTGCTTAATGAAACCAAGAACACCCATGGCTTTATTGACAGTTATATTAATATGACAGTTATATTAATATGAGTAAAATTTAATTTGTGATCAATTTAAATTTCACACCAAGTTTGAAAATTATTAAGATCAGCTTTTGAAGCAGACGTGAGGAACTTAGGTCGTTTAAGCTAGTACAAAGTTTAACATCTTCAGCATACATAATCACACTAGAGTGAGTTACAACTGACAGAAGGTCATTAATGAAAAGCGTAAAAAGCAGTGGTCCTAGATGGCTACCTTGTGGCACCCCCGAGGTCACATTGATGATCTTCGAAAGATAAGTTTTGAATAAAACTTTTTGTGTACGGTTATTAAGATATTGAGAAATCCAATTAAGCAAAAGGCTTGGAATCCCAAGTCCGTCCAGCTTGAATAAAAGCAGTGTATGATTGACAGAATCAAAAGCCTTTCTGAAGTCAGTATAAATGACATCAGTTTGCAATGCATTCCTGAATCCTTCGATCGCTAAAGAAGTAAACTCTAAAAGGTTAGTGGTAGTAGATCTACGTTTCATAAACCAATGTTGAGAAGCTGAAGGGATAGAACTACAGAAATGTTGCAGTTGAGAAAATTTCTCAAATGCCTTCGGAATAGCAGACAATTTGGAAATACCCCTATAGTTTAAAGCTACGGATTTATTACCCTTTTTATGCAAAGGAATAATAAAAGATTCCTTCCAAATGGTTGGGAAAGAGGAAGTTTCAACGGACAAAGTAAATAACTTAAGAATTGGTTTAGTCGTTTGGTTTCAGTAATGGGGCGTTATCAACAAGGGCGGGGTCGGAGTGATTAGTCGGAAACTAGTAGGGAAGGTAGTCCTCTACTAGCCCGGGGATTAGTGGATTGGGTTAGAAACTAGGGAGAGTCGTCCTCTACTAGCTTCGTCATAAGAGGGTCAAGAGTAGGGGGAGGAGTAAATCAATACTACCACATGAAAATAAAATAAACACTTTCTTACTTCTGGACGTTGACGCGTTCAATGCGCAGTACGTTCAAGTGGCCCAAGCGACACCAGGACAATGCCTGTTACGTGCGAACCCTAGCAGACTAACTAGAGTAGAGGGTCAAGAGTGGGGGGAGGGGTAAATGAATACTACCACATGAAAATAAAATAAACACTTTCTTTCTTCTGGACGTTGACGAGTTGAATGCGCAGAACGTTCAAGTGGCCCAAGCGACACCAGGACAATGCCTGTTACGCGTGAACCCTAGCAGACTAACTACTAGATAGATAACTTAAAATACAAATTTTTAGGATAGATATTGAGAACTCTGATCCGATTACAGAATAAAGGCGGTTGTAGTCGGAACAGAGAACTCGGAAAGGTTCATGCAAATAATAGTTAGAAGTTCAGCGTGTTAAAGATAAAGGGACAAAATTTCGGGTTAGTCTACAAGGAACAGATATGTAGATTGACCTGATTGAGTAAAAATTCAGTTTCCTTCGGAAAAATGTGCATTTTTCTTTGTTAATTTTTAGATTGGCCGGTCGTAATCTTCGTAAAACTTCCAACAGATTATTCAGGTGTTGTTCCGGGGTGTTTCCGATCACAATGATGTCGTCCAAGTAGGCAAAGGCATGCGGCTCCATGTCTGCTACGATGACGCTATCCAACGCCCGTTGGAATGTGGCACTAGCCGAATGCAAACCGAAAGGCATCACTTTCCAATGATATAGACCTCGACCGGGCACGGTAAAAGCAGTGCACTCTCGGCTATCCCTGGCTAGCGGGACTTGCCAATATCCATTTTTCAGGTCCTGCGACGATATATATTTGGCCTCTCTTAATTTCTCCAGGATATGGTGGATTCTTGGTACTGGATAGGCGTCCTTCACTGAGTTGGCGTTCAACTGCCTGGGTTGCTGCGAAGGTTCAATGGCACCTTCCCGTAGCAATTCCTCCACTTGGGCATCGATAATTTACTGCAAGGCGGTGTTCTTCGGGTAATACCGCTGCTTCATCGCCTTGTTCTCTTTCAAGGTAATGCTGTGCTCAGCTATGTGGGTCACTCCCGTCATCCCATCGAACTTCGCCAACTCGGTGTCGAGGATATGTTGGACTTGTGGAGCTAAAGGGACCTGCTCAGGACTCACGTCCACCGCTCATTCCGTTTCGCTATCCGTTTCCGCCTTGACTTGATAGACGGCTTCCATCCTTCGCGCCACCTTTGGTGAGGGTCCGTGCTCTCCATCAACTTCTCGTTGCCATGGTGTATCTAGTCTTTATCCTTCATTATCCATTCTTATATCGCTCCGGGGGGTAACTACCTCCGGTACTGCCGGTTTTGGTACCCGTCCGGACTCATCTCGACGCTGTATATGTTGTCGTGCGCGTGTGGGACTCGTTCGAGCGCTCTGTGGGGACGGGAATTAGTGGCGGGTGTTTTACCCGGTTGCAGTCGCGCGTCTTCTCCGTCCGTCGCTGGAGTTCGCAGCATCAAAGAGGCGGTGCCGATGTGTATGCGTGTCTCCATTGCCCGAAGGAAATTCATCCCGAGTGGTGCGGATAACCAAGTGCTCTCTCGCATTTACTATCTCCTGTGTCAAATCTTCCCTGATGAAACTTCTCGTCGCCCCCGTATCCAGAGTGGCTGTCGCTATGAGGTCGGCTAGTTTTATCCGGGCAATTATCCTGCCTCCGACCTCTCGAAGGTGTGTATCTATTGTCTGGGCGCTGACTGGTGGGTCGCTTCCCTGGCCCGGTCTGGGGAAGGACCATTTCCGTTTCCCGCTGTATTACGTCGACAACATTCGAATGACGTCACTCCTCTTCGGCCACAATCCCAACAAAACGAGATGCGTTCATTGCTGCATTCCCGACTAATGTGGCCTATCCGTCCGCATCGCCTGCATGCGCGACGTACATCCACTGGTCCCGTATCAGCACCGGTTTCGATACTCCTTGATTGAAGGGGTTATGTCGTTGTGCGTGATTTAAGAACCTCGACGGTGGTTGGACCGTAACGGGTCTCCGTGACTGTGACGATCGAGCCCGGTCCTGTCGCTTAACATTCTCATACTCCGTTGCCATCTCGATGGGCTCGTTCAGGGTTCGGAATTCGTGTCTACGGACGTAGAGACGATATTCCGGGGCTGTGTTTTCGTAGAGATTTGATATCTCTACCGGGATTGCCCGCCAACTTTGAATTAACTTATTGGTAGTAGTAGTTCTACTGGGATCGCCCGCCAGTTTCAAATTAACCTATTGCCTTCAGTGGCTTATAATATAGCACAACCAAGATTAAGTCAGAATGTATAACAAAAAAAATACATGGAATCCAGCATCGTTGTGTGGATCCGAACCTGCTTCGCATCCTCACAAGTTTATAACTTGTGAGGAAAGATATAATATATCTTACCACACAAACACATGAGACTGATTACATATGCTTAATAATAATTATTATCATACAAATGCAAGAAAACACATAAGCTATATTACTTATAAATCACTCCCTCACATTTTATCCAAAAAACAAGTGTACATGATATACATAATGTTGCTCGCCCAGCCAATATGTGCAAACGTATGTTAGCAACATGGCGAGAGCTTAGCAACATTAAAAGCTAAGCAACATCGCAAGCATTGGCAACATAAGCTGAGCGCTAGCAACATACGTGGGAAATCTAAAATATTCATGTACACAAATATGCATACACGCATGCATACAACTAAAACATATAAAACACGCATGTGTACAACGACACAAATAAAACGAGAGAGAGCGAGCTGAGAATGCGTGAGAGTCAAAGTAAACGATCATATGCTCGTAAACAAAACATCGAACATATGATCGTAAACAAATTATGATGCAACGACGGAATAGAAATGTCGTCGGACTTTGTTGTGATGACGTCAGAGGAATGCACCAGCAGTTAAGTTGTAGGCTGATGCGGGCGGGCGGAATGCATAAAGCATTACCGAAAATAAGAAGAACAAAAGGAAACGAAAAATTCTCACGCATGAGAAATATGAACAGCTCGTAGGCTAAAGCGGGAGGGCAGCAATGCATAGGCATTGCCGAAATATTAAACTTACACACACACACGAACACAAACGAAGCTACGCTCAGAGAGCGGTAGCTCGTAGGCTAAAGCGGGAGGGCGGCAATTCATAGGCATTGCCGAAATATTAAACTTACACACACACACGAACACAAACGAAGCTACGCTCAGAGAGCGGGAGGTTGTAGGCTAAAGCGGGAGGGCGGCAATGCATAAGCATTGCCGAAAACGAAAGCCAAGAAACTACGCTCAGAGCATACGATCGGCTCGTGAGCGGGAGAGTAACAGCCGAGAGAGCGCTGTTGTGCATGTATGGGTGTATCAGCGGCAAATTGATGGATGTCATAGTGGGGAAAGCCTAGGAGATATTCCTGGCAATCGATAGGAGATTAGCAGCGATTAGGGTAGAAAGGCAAGACCAGGAGTATTCCTGGCACAGACAGGGTCGACTAGGAGTATTCCTAGCACAACTTAAGAAAGACCAGGAGGATTCCTGGCAACAGAAAATAAACCATTGGCTAATAATTGTTCTCGCTTGGTCACCAGAGTTTCTGAGGATTGAATCCACAACCACCAGCATCGGCCCCGGATGCCAAGTTCTGCCATCGCATACCCAAAAACCATCAAAAACATCACCACCAAAATATAAATAATCAAAACATCAATAAAATACCATTTTTGCATCCTCAAAAATCAACATAAATCTTATCATTTCACCAGCGCACAAATAAATTTGTTGTGCCGAACCTCGACACCTGAAATCCGGCTCTGCCGACAATCAGGACGAAAAAGGATCGTTACAACTGGCGCCCAACGTGCTTAACTGGTAAAAAGGATAAAAAAAAAAATCAAAATTGGAAAATTTAGAAAATTCACATAAATACAAACCAAAAGAGTATTTACAAAATTTAATAGTGAGATGCAAAAACGGCTTGAATAATCGGTAACAAAATCGTTAATTATTTCTGCAAAACTGAAACAGCATAAAATATAATTTTGCTGCAAAATATCCTGGTGTTCAAAAAAAAAAAAATATACAAAATATATATATTTTTTTTTCTGTTGCGGCAAAAGTGCAAACTGACAGTAGTACAAAATGACAAAATCATGGATATACTACATGAGGAAGGAGGATTTGGTAAAAGCAGGCGGCACGTGTGGAATTTCGATAACCGGAACCGTCGAGGAAATGCGGAAACAATTCGGAGACTGGATCGAAGCACACGAGGAAGACCCAATATGGCAAGAATGGATTAGTAAAATGGCAGGAAAATTTGCGAAAGCAGCAAAAGCTACACCGGCGGTGGACTTAGCGAAACTGGCGGTTCCAACACTAACACCGCCCAGATGGGGAAGTGTTGGGGCACTAGAGGGTCCACAAAAGCAACAACAAACATTATACGAAGACCCAAAAATGCACAAAAGGGACACAGAAGACCATAGAGGCAAAACATCCATCTCGACAAGTGAGTACCCGAGGGTAGCCAAGCAAGTAAGGGAGTGGACATTCAGGTTCGACGGTGGTTCGAAACCATTAGAATTCCTCGAGCAGGTCGAATGGTCAGCAGACATGTACGGGCTAGACATAAATTTAATACCGAGAGCCATGCCAGAACTACTGAAAGACAAAGCTCTTAAGTGGTACGTCGCAAACAACAGGCATTGGTCATCATGGGAAGAGTTCACAGTGGCATTTAAAAAGTATTTCCTTCCGAGGGGTTACTTTAATAAACTAGCGGACCAAGCAAAGGCTAGGAAACAAATGTGGAACGAAGCATTTAAAGATTTCATGGTCGAAATGCAAACAATGATGCGACCATTGAAATGCCCGGAAAATGAGCAGCTGGAAATAATCCTAGAAAACTGCACACCGGACTTAAGAGTCTTCATAAGCCCACACCACATAAGAACATTGGATGACCTAATGCAGCTGGCTGATGAATTCGAAATGTTGGAACAAGAACGTCGTAAATTCCATCGAGAGGCTCAAAAGGAGCGTTCCAACATGCCGATGCACGTTTCAAGGCGACCAGTAGCACAAGATAGAAGAGACACAATGTGCAGGCGATGTTTGGACGAAGAACCACCGGTACCAGCACAAAGGAGAATGGCCAATAATGAAGCACAAGGATGGATCCAGAACCCATCACAGGCGTGCAGGCGATGTGGAGGTGCTGGACACTGGGCCAGGGAATGTAACAACAGGAAAATATTATTTTGTTGAAGGATCGGAAAACGGTCAATGAACTGCTGTATGGCGGCGGGAAACGCAAACCGGTTCCAGCCTACAAGGGGCGAGCAGGGACCGGTGCCGGCAGCTCCCAGAAACTAATAGGAAAACTATTAGAAGAAGAGAGCCAACTATCAGCGGAGATTAGCATCGAGGGAATGACAATGCAGGCAACAGTGGATTCAGGTGCCACCAGCAGCTTTGTCAGCCAAGGCCTAGTGGAGAAATTAGGAAAACAGGCATATCTCACCCAAACAAGAAAGCAAGTACGATTAGCAGACGGTGCGACCAAAGAAATAACATGGCAATGGATCGTCATTCCTAGTTCTCCCAGGTGGAATCGACGCTATAGTGTTGGGCTGGAATTTTATAGAAGAGATGGGAGCTACAATTAAATGTGCAGGCCACGCAATAAATATCCCTCCAAGGTGCAGATTGAACGGTAAGCTGACCGAAAGAATATCAACAGCAATAGTAACAGATGCACCAGAAACAGAAGTGGGGGATTTTATGAAACAAGAACTGGCGGAATTAGCAAAAATCTCGGGAACGTCAAATGTAGGCATGCACACAATTACAATGTGCGATGATAAACCGATAAAACAAAGATATTACCCAAAGAACCCGGGTAAAATGCAAGGCATCATTAATGAAAAGGTCGATGAGTTAATGGCAATGGGATACATCGAGCGGTCAAACAGCCCATACAGCTCACCAATAGTAATGGTGAAGAAGAAACAAACAGGGAAGTGGAGGCTGTGCGTTGACTTCAGACAGATAAATGCAAAGTCAATAAAGGACGCGTACCCAATGCCAAGAATAGACTACATATTAGATCAGTTCCGAGAGGCGAAGTACATCAGCAGTCTAGATCTGAAGGATGGCTACTGGCAAATCCCATTGGAAGCAAACAGCAGGAAAATGACGGCATTTACTGTACCCGGTAAAGGACTGTACCAATGGAAGGTGATGCCATTTGGATTACACTCAGCCTCAGCAACGTTTCAGAGGGCCTTGGATATGGTGATAGGGCCAGAAATGATGCCGCACGCATTTGCTTACCAAGACGATATAATAATCGTGAGTCGAACAATAGAGGAACACAAGGCACACCTGCGAGAAGTGTTCAGGAGACTGAAAGAAGCAAACCTGCGGATAAATCCAGAGAAATGCCAATTCTTTCGAAAGGAACTACGGTTCCTAGGCCATCGAGTAACAGAGCTGGGAATTGGTACAGATCCGGATAAGGTAGCTGCAATAGCCGAATTAAAACCTCCAAAGAACACGAAAGAGCTACGGCAGTACCTAGGCGTGGCATCATGGTACAGAAGATTCGTTCCAGGATTTGCAACACTGGTGCAGCCATTGAATTCCCTGTTAAAGAAGAAAACGAAATGGATATGGGAAGAGAAACACCAGGAGGCATTCGATAGGGTGAAAGAAAGGCTAGTAGCCGACCCAGTTTTGACTTGCCCAGACTTCTCAAAGATGTTCATACTCCAAACTGATGCAAGCAACTACGGAGTAGGGGCAATTCTAACTCAGAACACGGAGGAAGGGGAACGAGTCATATCCTATGCCAGTAGGACTCTAAATCAGGCTGAGCAGAACTATTCAGCCACAGAAAAAGAATGCTTGGCAATAGTATGGGCAGTCAGGAAGCTAAAACCATACTTGGAGGGTTACCACTTCAAAGTGGTAACAGATCACATGGCATTAAAGTGGCTGAATAGTATTGAAAGTCCTACAGGGCGAATCGCAAGGTGGGCATTGGAATTGCAGCAATACGACTTCGAAATAACATACCGCAGAGGCAAATTAAACATTGTGGCAGATGCACTGTCAAGGCAGCCATTGGAGACGTGTCGGCGAATGGAAGACAACAGCATAAGAGTCAGGCAAGCGAACGATGGATGTGAGTGGATAAGGGAAATGTATAAAAAGATTAAAAGCAATCCGCAAAAGTATACAGATTACTTATCCGAGAACGGGCAACTGTATCGCAACATACCTCACAGAGCGGGCAACGAAGACGTAGTAGCGTGGAAACTGTGCGTTCCAAAAACACTGAGACAACAAGTAATAAATGAAAACCACAACACTCCTACGGCAGGACACACAGGCTCAAGGAAAACAATTGCGCGAGTGGCAGCAAGATACTACTGGCCGGGAATGCAAAGGGACATTCGTACATACGTAAATAAATGCGAAAGTTGCCAAATGTATAAGTCAAGTCAACAACAGGCAGCTGGACGTATGTTGACCCAAATTCCCGAAGAACCATGGGCAACCGTGTGCGCAGATTTTGTCGGTCCACTACCAAGATCAAAACATGGCAACTCTGTTTTACTTGTAATAATAGACAGATTCTCAAAATGGACTGAATTAATACCAATGAGGAAAGCGTCAGCAGAGAACTCGGAGAACGAGTATTATGCAGATTCGGGGTACCGAAGGTAGTAATAACAGATAACGGTGTACAATTTGTAAGCAAAATCTTCAAAAACATGCTACAGGAATGGGGATGCACCCACCAATTAACAGCACCCTATACGCCACAAGAGAATCCGACCGAAAGGGCGAACAGAACGGTCAAAACAATGATCGCCCAATTTGCAGAAGGGAACCAGCGGAGATGGGACGAATTGTGGCCTGAACTAATGTTGGCCGTGAACAGGAACAGGCAAGCCAGACCATAAACTCCAGGATATGGAAAAGCGTATGAAAGAGATAGGTACGCTAATACGAAGAAATCTGGAGAAGGCGGCACAAGACCAGGCAAGGCACTACAACCTGAGAAGACGTGAATGGAGGCCTCGAATTGGGGATGTTGTATGGGCAAAGGAGCATTACCTATCAAATGCCGCGGAAGGATTTGCGGCAAAATTAGCGCCGCGATATGGAGGGCCATATAAGATAAAAGGATTTACATCACCTGTAATATGTAAATTGATACATATATCGAGCGGAAAATCAAGAACGGCCCACATAAGCGAATTAAAGGCGCAGGCAATGCCAGAGGCAAACACAGATGACCAACAAGAAATATAAATCTCCAAATTCGATTTCAGCATTTTTCAGCTAAGCCGAGACGGACAAGTTGGACCGGCCGGACAACGAGGAAGTTAAGGCGCGGCAGATTTTTGCTGGAAAGGACAAGAAGAATATGCCACGCGAATAATTTTTATACATGTATATTTGTTTTGGTTTTTTTTGGAAACATAATGGCTCTAAAACTGTAGGATTTGCACGCATTCAGTTGATATATTAAATAAAAAAAAAAAACCATATCAAAAAGGGAGCAATGAAACGAAGATCCGTGATTGGTCGATTTATACGAATACGCATATAAGGAAAAGAGAAATTGCATTAGCAAATTGAGAAAGTGCGATCATAACAGGTGCGGCGAATTCGCGAGAGAGCACTCACACGCATAGTGTAGGTGTGAGATGCACGCTCTTAATCAATGTATGCGAATACGCATAGTAAAAGAGAAATGGCATTCGCAAAAACATAAGAAAGTGCATTATCACACGAATCTACGAGAGAGCACTCACACACACAGTATAGGTGTGATTGCATACGAAATGCACGCAATGCGTGAGCGGTATTACACACGAATTGCAACAAGAGCCGAAATGCGTAAGCAGCGTTTGAGCAGAGGCAATGCGAGGTTTCGCGGTCAACGCAGCCAGAAACATAATTCACTTTCAGGAAATCATTCAATATGAGCGGACGCCATATGCAAAACAAGAGAAATGATGAAGAGGCGTTGCAGTTGATGGCATCGCCCTATGTCTCGGAAGAGGAGGTGTCGGAGGAGGAGTCCGATGGCGAGGATCCGATCGCAGATGGGCCGGTAATCGTCATCTCCTCCGACGAGGGAGAGGAAGAGGACGAGGGAGAGATGGAAGAAGAATAGGAAGAAATGGAGGTGAATGAAGAGGAAGAGGATGATTTCGAGGACGAAGGGATTGTGGCAGATAGCGTGGCAGGGCTGTTTGCCGAAGTAGAGGAGGAGCTGCGAAGGATGGGGGCTCAAATGGAAGAAGAGCCAGTGGAGCCGGCACCTCAGATGGAGGCAGAACATATAATTGACTTGGTGTCAGACGAGGAAGAGGAAGAGGGGCAGTGGCAGCCAGCGAGGCCACCGACACCGCATATACGAGTAAACCCGGCGTTCTACGCCGAATTTTGCAGGCCGGATGGCGGACCATCTTCAGAACCAGAGATAAACCCAGCATTCTGGGAGGAGTTCTGCGAGCCGCACGGCAGCGACGAGGAGCCGCAGGAGCCAGAGTACTGGCAGGAGGACCTCACGGAGGATGAGGCAGCCACCAACGAAGCCTATGATCCACCAAGACGAGACCAGTGGGTGGAGTCTGTACTCCAGGGCGACATGTGGGTGCACCGGGCCACAACGGTGTGCCAATGGGCAGAGCCTGTGGGACAAGAAAACCAGCAACCACACTCACAGGACACGCAAACGGCCTTCCAGGGCCAAAAAGGGCTGTCACAGCAGCAGCAACTGCAACAACAACAGCCGATAGCCTCCCAGGGCCAAGAAGGGCACACGGCACAACGCCAGCCAACCACACGGGACCCGCGTCGGCTAGCGCGACAAACGTCAGCGCCAGAGGAGCGGCAGGCACCACAGAGGCCGGTGCTCAACAGACAGCGGTCGGTGCCATTGCCTACAAGGCACCAACGATGGCGAGAGGTAGAGGAAGTTAGGTGGCCACTCGCCGTGGTAATGGCAGTACGAGGGATGGGTGGTGAAACCCGACAAGCCCGGGTAGTATGGGTAGGGCAAGTGCGCTACCGCATCCGAATGGCGAGGGGTCAAGCACGCGTGTTGGAGGAGGTGTTATAAGGGCACAAAATAGGATAATTTAGATCAGGAGAAAAATTTGAAATTTAGGGAATAAGTTAGGCTTAGGAGAAAAATTTGAAATTTATGGAATAAGCTAGCTATAGGAGAAAATAATGAAATGTAGTATAGGAAATAGTTATAAGGCATAAAAAAAAAAAAAAAAAAAAACCCAAGAAAAGATGCAGAATGAGCCAAACATGTTTATAAATAATACGTGTTTTAAATGAAAAGATGCTCAGTAACTGCCAAAAGATCCGAAAAGAAGCTTCGTTGTATCGCCAAATTGAAAAGATGCCTACAATGGCCAGTAAAAAGATGCGAGCCGAGCCAAACAAAAAAAATTTTCTTAAAGCAAACAAAAAAGTACATGAATATGAATAATGGTAAATGATAAAACAGAACTAATAAACAACATAAACACAAATGTTGAGGGAGGGGAGGCAGTGGTCTCCCGAAGAAAGGGGGGAATGTGAGGAAAGATATAATATATCTTACCACACAAACACATGAGACTGATTACATATGCTTAATAATAATTATTATCATACAAATGCAAGAAAACACATAAGCTATATATTACTTATAAATCACTCCCTCACATTTTATCCAAAAAACAAGTGTACATGATATACATAATGTTGCTCGCCCAGCCAATATGTGCAAACGTATGTTAGCAACATGGCGAGAGCTTAGCAACATTAAAAGCTAAGCAACATCGCAAGCATTGGCAACATAAGCTGAGCGCTAGCAACATACGTGGGAAATCTAAAATATTCATGTACACAAATATGCATACACGCATGCATACAACTAAAACATATAAAACACGCATGTCTACAACGACACAAATAAAACGAGAGAGAGCGAGCTGAGAATGCGTGAGAGTCAAAGTAAACGATCATATGCTCGTAAACAAAACATCGAACATATGATCGTAAACAAATTATGATGCAACGACGGAATAGAAATGTCATCGGACTTTGTTGTGATGACGTCAGAGGAATGCACCAGCAGTTAAGTTGTAGGCTGATGCGGGCGGGCGGAATGCATAAAGCATTACCGAAAATAAGAAGAACAAAAGGAAACGAAAAATTCTCACGCATGAGAAATATGAACAGCTCGTAGGCTAAAGCGGGAGGGCGGCAATGCATAGGCATTGCCGAAATATTAAACTTACACACACACACGAACACAAACGAAGCTACGCTCAGAGAGCGGTAGCTCGTAGGCTAAAGCGGGAGGGCGGCAATTCATAGGCATTGCCGAAATATTAAACTTACACACACACACGAACACAAACGAAGCTACGCTCAGAGAGCGGGAGGTTGTAGGCTAAAGCGGGAGGGCGGCAATGCATAAGCATTGCCGAAAACGAAAGCCAAGAAACTACGCTCAGAGCATACGATCGGCTCGTGAGCGGGAGAGTAACGGCCGAGAGAGCGCTGTTGTGCATGTATGGGTGTATCAGCGGCAAATTGATGGATGGTTTGACAGCCACTGGAAAGTGGCTGCAACAAATAAAACAAAGAGAAATTTATGAAGGCGGTTAATTTGAATAAATCAAATTAAAATTATATAATTACAACAAAAGGGGGTGAATTAATGTTAATTGGGAGCCATTATCATTTATTTATATATATTTTACATTTATATTTTAGTATGTATTATTTTATATTTCGTTATATTTTCTTATATTTATTTATATAGCCATGTATCTCATGTAATTATGCATTTACGTTTAGGTTGTAAGTTTAATGTATTAGAAAATTGTTAGTTACTCTTAATTTTAGAAAAGAGAGATGCATGGTGGGTAAAATGGGTGGCGGTGGCGGAGATCGCGGGGCCAGCACGAGACCAGGAGAGAGCCAAAAAGGAGACGCCGTTGGCAACCGAGGCTGGGAATGCAGCTAATTAGGAGGTAACGCATACGAAGTGAAAGAATTTCACCATGCATAGCAACAAGCGAGCTATGCTGGATGAGCGGCAGAGAAAGCCGATCAAATTTGAAATTTAGGGAATAAGTTAGGCTTACCAGAAAAATTTGAAATTTAGGGAATAAGTTAGGCTTACCAGAAAAATTTGAAATTTATGGAATAAGCTAGCTATAGGAGAAAATAATGAAATGTAGTATAGGAAATAGTTATAAGGCATAAAAAAAAAACAAAAAAAAAAAACCCAAGAAAAGATGCAGAATGAGCCAAACATGTTTATAAATAATACGTGTTTTAAATGAAAAGATGCTCAGTAACTGCCAAAAGATCCGAAAAGAAGCTTCGTTATATCGCCAAATTGAAAAAGATGCCTACAATGGCCAGTAAAAGATGCGAGCCGAGCCAAACAAAAAAAAATTTTCTTAAAGCAAACAAAAAAATACATGAATATGAATAATGGTAAATGATGAAACAGAACTAATAAACAACATAAACACAAATGTTGAGGGAGGGGAGGCAGTGGTCTCCCGAAGAAAGGGGGGAATGTGAGGAAAGATATAATATATCTTACCACACAAACACATGAGACTGATTACATATGCTTAATAATAATTATTATAATACAAATGCAAGAAAACACATAAGCTATATATTACTTATAAATCACTCCCTCACATTTTATCCAAAAAACAAGTGTACATGATATACATAATGTTGCTCGCCCAGCCAATATGTGCAAACGTATGTTAGCAACATGGCGAGAGCTTAGCAACATTAAAAGCTAAGCAACATCGCAAGCATTGGCAACATAAGCTGAGCGCTAGCAACATACGTGGGAAATCTAAAATATTCATGTACACAAATATGCATAAACGCATGCATACAACTAAAACATATAAAACACGCATGTCTACAACGACACAAATAAAACGAGAGAGAGCGAGCTGAGAATGCGTGAGAGTCAAAGTAAACGATCATATGCTCGTAAACAAAACATCGAACATATGATCGTAAACAAATTATGATGCAACGACGGAATAGAAATGTCATCGGACTTTGTTGTGATGACGTCAGAGGAATGCACCAGCAGTTAAGTTGTAGGCTGATGCGGGCGGGCGGAATGCATAAAGCATTACCGAAAATAAGAAGAACAAAAGGAAACGAAAAATTCTCACGCATGAGAAATATGAACAGCTCGTAGGCTAAAGCGGGAGGGCGGCAATGCATAAGCATTGCCGAAAACGAAAGCCAAGAAACTACGCTCAGAGCATACGATCGGCTCGTGAGCGGGAGAGCAACGGCCGAGAGAGCGCTGTTGTGCATGTATGGGTGTATCAGCGGCAAATTGATGGATGGTTTGACAGCCACTGGAAAGTGGCTGCAACAAATAAAACAAAGAGAAATTTATGAAGGCGGTTAATTTGAATAAATCAAATTAAAATTATATAATTACAACAAAAGGGGGTGAATTAATGTTAATTGGGAGCCATTATCATTTATTTATATATATTTTACATTTATATTTTAGTATGTATTATTTTATATTTCGTTATATCCTCTAATTTTTATTTATATAGCCATGTATCTCATGTAATTATGCATTTACGTTTAGGTTGTAAGTTTAATGTATTAGAAAATTGTTAGTTACTCTTAATTTTAGAAAAGAGAGATGCATGGTGGGTAAAATGGGTGGCGGTGGCGGAGATCGCGGGGCCAGCACGAGACCAGGAGAGAGCCAAAAAGGAGACGCCGTTGGCAACCGAGGCTGGGAATGCAGCTAATTAGGAGGTGGCGCATACGAAGTGAAAGAATTTCACCATGCATAGCAACAAGCGAGCTATGCTGGATGAGCGGCAGAGAAAGCCGATCAAAGGAAACAAGCAAATGGAAAGTTTTCAAGATAAAGCGAAAACTGATGGAAAAGTACCCGTAACGGGTCAGAAGTTCACTACGCGTCCTGATTGGGTCAAGATGCCTATAAATACGCACGGCTGAGACCAGAGGATAACTAGTTCGTGAGTGAAGATTTTAAAAGTGAAGTCAACGAGTGAAGTACCAAGCGAAGTCAACGAGTGAAGTACCAAGCGAAGTCATTAAGTGAAGGCACGGCTGCAAAAATTAGAAAGTTCAAGTGCACGTGAAAATCTACGACAAAGTCAAGGGCAATCGTTAGCAATTTGGAAAAGACTAGGAGTTATTCCTAGCGATTTAGAAAAGACTAGGAGTTATTCCTAGCAATTTAGAAAAGACTAGGAGTTATTCCTAGCAATTTGGAAAAGACTAGGAGTATTCCTAGCGAGTTAGGAAAGACTAGGAGTTATTCCTAGCACAGTTAGGGAAGACTAGGAGTATTCCTAGCACAGTTAGGAAGACCAGGAGTATTCCTGGCACAGGCAGGATCGACTAGGAGTATTCCTAGCACAGATTAGGGAAGACCAGGAGTATTCCTGGCATAGTGGGGAAAGCCTAGGAGATATTCCTGGCAATCGATAGGAGATTAGCAGCGATTAGGGTAGAAAGGCAAGACCAGGAGTATTCCTGGCACAGACAGGGTCGACTAGGAGTATTCCTAGCACAACTTAAGAAAGACCAGGAGGATTCCTGGCAACAGAAAATAAACCATTGGCTAATAATTGTTCTCGCTTGGTCACCAGAGTTTCTGAGGATTGAATCCACAACCACCAGCATCGGCCCCGGATGCCAAGTTCTGCCATCGCATACCCAAACATCACCACCAAAATATAAATAATCAAAACATCAATAAAATACCATTTTTGCATCCTCAAAAATCAACATAAATCTTATCATTTCACCAGCGCACAAATAAATTTGTTGTGCCGAACCTCGACACCTGAAATCCGGCTCTGCCGACAATCAGGACGAAAAAGGATCGTTACAACTGGCGCCCAACGTGCTTAACTGGTAAAAAGGATAAAAAAAAAATCAAAATTGGAAAATTTAGAAAATTCACATAAATACAAACCAAAAGAGTATTTACAAAATTTAATAGTGAGATGCAAAAACGGCTTGAATAATCGGTAACAAAATCGTTAATTATTTCTGCAAAACTGAAACAGCATAAAATATAATTTTGCTGCAAAATATCCTGGTGTTCAAAAAAAAAAAAAATATACAAAATATATATCTTTTTTTTTTCCTGCTGCGGCAAAAGTGCGAACTGAGAGTAGTACAAAATGACAAAATCATGGATATACTACATGAAGAAGGAGGAGTTGGTAAAAGCAGGCGGCACGTGTGGAATTTCAATAACCGGAACAGTTGAGAAAATGCGGAAACAATTTGGAGACTGGGTTGAAGCTCACGAGGAAGACCCAATATGGCAAGAATGGATTGCTAAAATGGCAGGAAAGTTTGCAAAAGCAGCAAAAGCTACACCGGCGGTGGACTTAGCGAAATTTGCAGTTCCAACACTAACACCGCCCAGATGGGGAAGTGTCGGTGCATTAGAGGGTCCACAAAAACAGCAACAAACATTTTATGAAGACCCAAAAATGCACAAAAGGGACACAGAAGACCATAAAGGCAAAACATCCGTCTCGACAAGTGAGTATCCGAGGGTAGCCAAGCAAGTAAGTGAGTGGACATTCAGGTTCGACGGTGGTTCAAAACCACTAGAATTCCTCGAGCCAGTCGAATGGTCAGCCGACATGTATGGGCTAGATATAAATTTGATACCGAGAGCCATGCCAGAACTTTTGAAAGACAAAGCTCTTAAGTGGTACGTCCCGAACAAAAGGCATTGGTCATCATGGGAGGAGTTCACAGTGGCATTTAAAAAGTATTTCCTACCGAGGGGTTACTTTAATAAACTAGCGGACCAAGTAAAGGCTAGAAAACAAATGTGGAACGAAATTTAAGGATTTCATGGTCGAAATGCAAACAATGATGCGACCATTGAAATGCCCGGAAAATGAGCAGCTAGACCTTAGACCTTAGGACCTTAGAGTCTTCATAAGCCCACACCACATAAGAACATTGGATGACCTAATGCAGCTGGCTGATGAATTCGAAATGTTGGAACAAGAACGTCGTAAATTCCATCGAGAGGCTCAAAAGGAGAGTTCCAACATCCCGATGCACGTTTCAAGGCGACCAGTAGCACAAAATAGAAGAGACACAATGTGCAGGCGATGTTTGGACGAAGAACCACCGGTACCAGCACAAAGGAGAATGGCCAATAATGAAGCACAAGGATGGATCCAGAACCCATCACAGGCGTGCAGGCGATGTGGAGGTGCTGGACACTGGGCCAGGGAATGTAACAACAGGAAAATATTATTTTGTTGAAGGATCGGAAAACGGTCAATGAACTGCTGTATGGCGGCGGGAAACGCAAACCGGTTCCAGCCTACAAGGGGCGAGCAGGGACCGGTGCCGGCAGCTCCCAGAAACTAATAGGAAAACTATTAGAAGAAGAGAGCCAACTATCAGCGGAGATTAGCATCGAGGGAATGACAATGCAGGCAACAGTGGATTCAGGTGCCACCAGCAGCTTTGTCAGCCAAGGCCTAGTGGAGAAATTAGGAAAACAGGCATATCTCACCCAAACAAGAAAGCAAGTACGATTAGCAGACGGTGCGACCAAAGAAATAACATGGCAATGGATCGCAAACGTACAGTTTGGAAACGAGAAAATTAAAATGTCATTCCTAGTTCTCCCAGGTGGAATCGACGCTATAGTGTTGGGCTGGAATTTTATAAAAGAGATGGGAGCTACAATTAAATGTGCAGGCCACGCAATAAATATCCCTCCAAGGTGCAGATTGAACGGTAAGCTGACCGAAAGAATATCAACAGCAATAGTAACAGATGCACCAGAAACAGAAGTGGGGGATTTTATGAAACAAGAACTGGCGGAATTAGCAAAAATCTCGGGAACGTCAAATGTAGGCATGCACACAATTACAATGTGCGATGATAAACCGATAAAACAAAGATATTACCCAAAGAACCCGAAAATGCAAGGCATCATTAATGAAAAGGTCGATGAGTTAATGGCAATGGGATACATCGAGCGGGTGAAGAAGAAACAAACAGGGAAGTGGAGGCTGTGCGTTGACTTCAGACAGATAAATGCAAAGTCAATAAAGGACGCGTACCCAATGCCAAGAATAGACTACATATTAGATCAGTTGCGAGAGGCGAAGTACATCAGCAGTCTAGATCTGAAGGATGGCTACTGGCAAATCCCATTGGAAGCAAACAGCAGGAAAATGACGGCATTTACTGTACCCGGTAAAGGACTGTACCAATGGAAGGTGATGCCATTTGGATTACACTCAGCCTCAGCAACGTTTCAGAGGGCCTTGGATATGGTGATAGGGCCAGAAATGATGCCGCACGCATTTGCTTACCAAGACGATATAATAATCGTGAGTCGAACAATAGAGGGGAACACAAGGCACACCTGCGAGAAGTGTTCAGGAGACTGAAAGAAGCAAACCAGCGGATAAATCCAGAGAAATGCCAATTCTTTCGAAAGGAACTACGGTTCCTAGGCCATCGAGTAACAGAGCTGGGAATTGGTACAGATCCGGATAAGGTAGCTGCAATAGCCGAATTAAAACCTCCAAAGAACACGAAAGAGCTACGGCAGTACCTAGGCGTGGCATCATGGTACAGAAGATTCGTTCCAGGATTTGCAACACTGGTGCAGCCATTGAATTCCCTGTTAAAGAAGAAAACGAAATGGATATGGGAAGAGAAACACCAGGAGGCATTCGATAGGGTGAAAGAAAGGCTAGTAGCCGACCCAGTTTTGACTTGCCCAGACTTCTCCAAACTGATGCAAGCAACTACGGAGTAGGGGCAATTCTAACTCAGAACACGGAGGAAGGGGAACGAGTAATATCCTATGCCAGTAGGACTCTAAATCAGGCTGAGCAGAACTATTCAGCCACAGAAAAAGAATGCTTGGCAATAGTATGGGCAGTCAGGAAGCTAAAACCATACTTGGAGGGTTACCACTTCAAAGTGGTAACAGATCACATGGCATTAAAGTGGCTGAATAGTATTGAAAGTCCTACAGGGCGAATCGCAAGGTGGGCATTGGAATTGCAGCAATACGACTTCGAAATAACATACCGCAGAGGCAAATTAAACATTGTGGCAGATGCACTGTCAAGGCAGCCATTGGAGACGTGTCGGCGAATGGAAGACAACAGCATAAGAGTCAGGCAAGCGAACGATGGATGTGAGTGGATAAGGGAAATGTATAAAAAGATTAAAAGCAATCCGCAAAAGTATACAGATTACTTATCCGAGAACGGGCAACTGTATCGCAACATACCTCACAGAGCGGGCAACGAAGACGTAGTAGCGTGGAAACTGTGCGTTCCAAAAACAGAAAATTGTTAGTTACTCTTAATTTTAGAAAAGAGAGATGCATGGTGGGTAAAATGGGTGGCGGTGGCGGAGATCGCGGGGCCAGCACGAGACCAGGAGAGAGCCAAAAAGGAGACGCCGTTGGCAACCGAGGCTGGGAATGCAGCTAATTAGGAGGTGGCGCATACGAAGTGAAAGAATTTCACCATGCATAGCAACAAGCGAGCTATGCTGGATGAGCGGCAGAGAAAGCCGATCAAAGGAAACAAGCAAATGGAAAGTTTTCAAGATAAAGCGAAAACTGATGGAAAAGTACCCGTAACGGGTCAGAAGTTCACCACGCGTCCTGATTGGGTGAAGATGCCTATAAATACGCACGGCTGAGACCAGAGGATAACTAGTTCGTGAGTGAAGATTTTAAAAGTGAAGTCAACGAGTGAAGTACCAAGCGAAGTCATTAAGTGAAGGCACGGCTGCAAAAATTAGAAAGTTCAAGTGCACGTGAAAATCTACGACAAAGTCAAGGGCAATCGTTAGCAATTTGGAAAAGACTAGGAGTTATTCCTAGCGATTTAGAAAAGACTAGGAGTTATTCCTAGCAATTTAGAAAAGACTAGGAGTTATTCCTAGCAATTTAGAAAAGACTAGGAGTTATTCCTAGCAATTTAGAAAAGACTAGGAGTTATTCCTAGCAATTTAGAAAAGACTAGGAGTTATTCCTAGCAATTTGGAAAAGACTAGGAGTATTCCTAGCGAGTTAGGAAAGACTAGGAGTTATTCCTAGCACAGTTAGGGAAGACTAGGAGTATTCCTAGCACAGTTAGGAAGACCAGGAGTATTCCTGGCACAGGCAGGATCGACTAGGAGTATTCCTAGCACAGATTAGGGAAGACCAGGAGTATTCCTGGCATAGTGGGGAAAGCCTAGGAGATATTCCTAGCAATCGATAGGAGATTAGCAGCGATTAGGGTAGAAAGGCAAGACCAGGAGTATTCCGGGCACAGACAGGGTCGACTAGGAGTATTCCTAGCATAACTTAAGAAAGACCAGGAGGATTCCTGGCAGCAGAAAATAAACCATTGGCTAACAATTGTTCTCGTTTGGTCACCAGAGTTTCTGAGGATTGAATCTACAACCACCAGCATCGGCCCCGGATGCCAAGTTCTGCCATCGCATACCCAAAAACCATCAAAAGCATCACCACCAAAATATAAATAATCAAAACATCAATAAAATACCATTTTTGCATCCTCAAAAATCAACATAAATCTTATCATTTCACCAGCGCACAAATAAATTTGTTGTGCCGAACCTCGACACCTGAAATCCGGCTCTGCCGACAATCAGGTCGAAAAAGGATCGTTACAACTATTAAACTGAATTTGCGTGGACACTAAACAAAAGTCATCAAAAACCCTCGAAATCGCAATCAATTCAAAACAAAATTGCCTTTAACATGCAGCAGCTAGCGAAAGCACGCATATCCATTTCTACGCCCGTTCATATCTGCCAATATCGCCCTAGCAGTTCCAGTACAAAATGCAAATTTGGCTATATCTCCGCATGTTTATTGTCCGATTTGAATAAAATTTGGCACAAAAGTTAGTCTGCATTTTTGAGTATATAGGGCACTATCTCAAATAACAATTGGACATCCTTATTGCAGATTCTTGTAAAATGAATAATAAAAATTTTTTTTTCATTTGCCGGGGCGAAAAAGTGGGCGATGGCTAAAATTTTAAATAAACTTGACCTGTATACACACCAGACGGATGTTAACACCAAATGTTAGTAGTTTTAGCTATTATAGTCTCCGAAAACTGAGGTGTTCAAAAGTACAGAAAGTTAGGAATAGACGGACATGTCTCAATCGACTCGGCTGTTGATACTGATCAATGTATACTTTATGCGGTCGGAAACGCTTCCTTCTGCCTGTTAACATACATTTTAAGCGACTTTAATATACCACTTTTACCCTAATGGGTACAGGCTATAATGAAGCAAGTAAATCGTCAACCTCACATTGAAGTATACCCTGTACCAACTAGTTATATTCAATAAAATAAAATATCCTCGAAATCGCCATCAATTTCATGCAAAATTCTCTTTAACATGCAGCAACAGCAAACGCATGCTGTATCGTTCACTCTTCTAATCTATTGATCAAGTTACGTGCGAATTTAATATCAATAAAAGGAAAATACGATTTGGACATATTTACAAGTATAGATATTAATAAAGAAGAAGAAACAGAAGTTAAATAAAAAGTAAGGCAAGAAAGTGAAGAATCTGATGCAAGCGAGGGAGAAATTGAAGAAAAAGATCTGAATCTAATAACAATTTCAGAAGAAGATAACCAGCTAGAGATAGACACGTTGTCTAAACAAAACATCGATTCAGATTCCGAACAAAATACAAGTTTAACACATACACAAAGCAAAATGGCTGAAGCCAATGCTCAAAGAGCATATATGAAAGACATTTCAAGTGCCATTCCAGAGTTCAATGGCCAAAAGGTGCATCTTCAAAGATTCATAGGAGCTTTGAAGCTAGTTAATGTTGATTGTCTTTGAAAACTCATCTAACTCCATCTGAAGATAGGCATCTTTTAGATCTATCTTGCTGAATTGTTTTCCATGACGAATTATATGAAATAGAGTCACCACAAATACGAATTGCTCCACCTGATTTTGGTGCTATCACAATGGGGGATGCCCAATTACTAAATTTAATCGGCCTCCAAATTCCGGCTTCAGTAAGTCGTTCTGCTTCTGATTTACATTGATTTAGTTGCGCGAACGGAATCTGACGACTTTTGTAGAATTTTGGCTTTGCAGTTGCCTTTAAAGATACGCTGGCTTTAAAGTCTTTTATCGTACCGATAGCTGGTTCAAATACTGATTTGAATTTTGAACATAGGTTATTTATTTTTTCGAACTGAGACTCATAGATGTTATTTATTTGCTTGATATCAAAATCGAATATATTAAATAAATCCATACCGAAAAGATTTGTCGAAGTCTTATTATTTGCAACAATAATGATTACATTTCTCTGTTTTGTACCACATTTTGCGACAGTGTGCAGCTCCCCTAGCAATGGAATTGGTGTGTGACCAAACGCGTAGCTCGGGAACACTTCTGCAGTTTAGGCTTGTTTAACAGCTGATAAGTATTGAGGTTAATCACGGACACTGACACTGAATCCATTTGAAATGAAACTAACTTGTTTAAAATTTCTAGATCAATTATTTTCTTTTTCGTGTCGTTTTTGAATATACCCGTAAGACTGTGCACAAATTCGTTTGTTTGATTGATATTGTCTTTTTGGCCTTGAAACTTGAATTTAGCTTTATCTCGTTTTGACAAATAGACGACTGCTATTTGTCCCTTTCTTCCGCATTTATGACAAACGGCATTGCGAAACTTGCACTCTTCTCTTGCGTGAGAAGTTCCACAACCCGAGCACGATTTCAGTGAATTTTCGCGCGGTTTTTCAGCATTTGGTTTTTAATGTTGCTTGGTGTGCGTGTGGATTGCGTAGAGTGGAACTTGATTTTCCTTTTTGTCTTTTAGAATTGCCACTGTTTTTGTTGTTGTCTCATAGGTGTCTGCAACCATGAGTACATCTTCGAGAGTCGGCTGGGTCTTCTGAAGAGCTGCTGCCCGTACTGTGTCATACGGTGTATGTACTATGATCTGATCCCGGATCATATCATCTACATAGTTAGATACAAAACCATTAGCCTTACATTCGAATTGGCATTCACGAGCGATCCCGCGCAAGTCGGCTACCCACTCTTTGTGTGTTTGTCCATGCACCATCTCCCTCTTGAAAAAATCCTAGCGAGCTGCGATGACAATTACATGACGTTTTGTTGTGAAATGCCCGGTGAGCATGTCTGTGAGCTCTACATATGTATATGTATTTAATGTATTGCTTCCGAAAAGATTTTTAAGCAATTCAAATAAGGTGACGCCACACCACGAAAGAAAATGTGTTTTTTTCTTTTGATCTGCGTTGACCGAATAAGCATCGAAATGTTGAGACAATTGTTCCAGATAGGACTCCCAGTTTTGGTTGTCTTTGTCAAATTTGTGGAACATTGGACACATAGTCAATTCAGCCGCGGGGCTTGAATTACTAGCACTAGACGAATTATTTCTTCCAAGAAATTCTTGCATCCATTGTTGTTGTTGGGTTAACTGAGCGAGCAATGCTGTGATTGCATTGTCTTCTGTCGGTATCTTGATGAAAATCAACGAATACGTGAACTTTTCTTACATAAAAATTGTCGAATTTTTACGGCTTAGTTATTCAGTCAAACTTTTTGTATTTTTATCTCGTCGCCAATATATGTTATGTCTGAGGGTGCCGAGGATGTCTCTTTTTTCGGATGCTGCTAATTGACTCTCTATTTTATACAATGTGACAAGATTATTCCAATTAATGGTGACACAATTATTGTTAGTAGGTGTTTACATATTTATCGATAACTTATATCATAAACATAACAATTACAACTTTTAATAGATACAGGTACGGAAATATCTATCTTAAAAGAAAATTCCGACAATAAGTCAAGAAGTAACCAAATCCAGAGAAATTACTTCTATAGTGTAATATCCTATTTATTTTCTGAAAGATAGAATATTTAATATCGATGGCAACAGATTTATTTCTAGAGTTGAGCAGCTCATGCGTCTGCTTTTGGGTAATGTTGCCGGAAGAAGAAGGAGGCATTCTCCAGTGTGGCCTTAGGCCGAATACCGATATTTTCTAGAATTAACTTAATACTAACAATCGATACTTAACCAACTAACAATCGGTACTTAAAATACTGACTTCGATATATGTACACAATTTATAAGTAACTGGCACTTTACAACTCGGCCGTCCTGACAAGGAATCGACCTCGATTCTAGTTACTAACAAAAGGGGTAAATAATAACATAAAATGGCTGGTGTCGCCTTTGTTTGGATATCTGAAGTGCAATCTTGATCGGGGGCTGCCCATAACTTAAATTTGGAGGCTTCGAGTACCCCGACCTACGGCAGTTGGGTGATCTGAAAGCCCTCCACATCTCGGATAGCATATTGGTCATTCGGAAGTTTTTTATGAACAACGTATGGGCCGCGATACCGTCTGAAAAGTTTTTTGTTTGTACCTGCCGAAGTATCTACATTCTTAATAACTACGAAATCCCCTTCGTCAAAACTAACAGCAGGGGGGTGATGCTTCGCGTAATCCTCAGAATTATATTCTTGAGACTTGATAATGTTACGGAAGGCTAATCTCCGGACGTCTACCTCTGAGGCATCTACCTCTGCCATCCTCTCACCTAACCGTTCGGTTCGTTCATCTACTACGACACCTCGTTGTTCCACCCCGAATAGGAGTACGGAAGCGGCAAATTTTGTTGTGAAATGGACAGAGTTATTCAATGCAAACTCTATGGTCGGCAGTTGTTGGACCCAATCCGCGTGGTCCACCGGTTCCGTCAGTTTACCTAACATAGGGCCCAAGACACGGTGCACTCGCTCGACTTGGCCGTTGGCCCGGGGTGAGGCAGTGGCATTCAGCACGTGAATTATATTATTGGCACTTAGAAATTCTGCGAATTCGGAAGAAGTGAAGCAGGTACCGCGGTCACTGATAATTCGTCGGGGTCTACTGTAATTCGCGAAATACAGAGATTTTAACGTCTGACATACTTCACGCGAATTAGTAGTCGCGGCAGGGTACAGCTTCACAAATTTAGTGAAAGCGTCAATGACAACCAGGAGATATTTTTTCTTAGAACGTATGGACGGAAGGGGACCTAGATGATCAACATGAATGGTTTTAAACGGCAGGGGCACTTTCGGAATACTGTGTAGCGTGAGACGGTTATCTTCAGCGGAAGCGGAATAATAAATACACTTGAGGCAGTTTTTAATATAATTGTTGACGTAAGACTTCATACACGGAAACCAGTAGTGCTTCTTGATTTGTGCACAACACTTCTCAGTGGCCATATGGCCAAGCTTCTCATGCACTATTCGTATGACATGATTTATCATTTCGGAAGGGACATAAAGTTGGGGTACACTCGTCGGGGACAGACGGTACACTACTCCGTCACGCAGTTCGAAATCTGCTATTTCATGTTTCTCTAAATCATCTCGGAGTTTTACAATCTCGGGGTCACGGTTCTGAGTCAACTGCAGTTGGAAGTCGAGGTTGAAATCATCAACGTATGCGGCGGTTTCGATTCTACTTAAAGCATCAGTATGGGGCATGCTAACCCCCGAGCGGTGTACAATTGTGTAATTGTAATTTTCTAACAGCAGGGCCCAGCGGGCAATTTTCGCGGAATGCCCACCATTTCTCAGTGTCAGCGCCAGGGAATTACAATCGGTCACGATTTTGAACGGAATAAACTTAAGGTACGTCTCAAAATGTTTCAAGGCATACACGATAGCTAACGTCTCCAGTTCATAACTGTGTAGTTTCGATTCGGCAGCGGAGGCTATCTTAGAGAAGTAGTACACTGGGTGCAATTTACCGTCGGTTTGTTTCTGGAGGAGCACTGCTCCGAAACCAGTTGAGCTAGCGTCACAGTGTACCTCTGTTTCAGACTTCGGGTTGTAGATCGATAACACGGGTGATTCCATCAGTTTTAACTTCAGGGTTCGGAAGGATTCGAGGCATTCCTCGGAGAAGACGTAAGGTGTATTCTTTCTTAACAATCGGGACATCGGATACGCAATCTTGGCGAAACTAAGTACAAATCGGCGGAAGTATGAGAATAGACCTAAGCAGCGCTCTAATTCCCTATACGCAAAACGGCATTTGGCCAGCTTGAGGCATAGCCAATTCACTCTTAATGTATACAGTATTTCCTTCAGTACCTCCAGATGGGTCTCGAAATCATGCGATGCAACCAGGATGTCATCCATGTATATCACTAGTTGACCTTGGTTTATAAATTTCTTAAGGACAAAATAAACAAATCTAGCGAACACGGAAGGGCCATTACAGAGTCCGAAGGGCATGCGTACATATTCAAACTGGCCATCAGGGGTTACAAAGGCGGTATACTTGATTGAATCTGGATGCATTTTCACATGGTGGAATCCATTCTTCCCGTCCAAGACAGTGAAGAATGATTTACCACCCAGATGTTCGATGCAATCGTCTACACACATCCTCAGGGTGTTGTCCTTTTTACGTACTGGGACAATCGCGGCAGCGTAAGGGGAACTACTGTGGCGAATAATGCCAGCTTTCAAGAGATCATCACAGATCTCCCGCACCTCCGTGCGTTCGTGGTGCGACAGACGGCGGGGACGGCAGAAAATGGGAGTTTGGCTAGTCAGTTCTATTTTCATCTCATAATTCACGGGCTTGACTAACTCAGGGGCAACCTGTACATATGCAGTGGAAATAATAGACCTTAAGTGTGCGGCTTGCTCTTCCCGTAAAGTGGGCTCTATATCAAACTCTAAATCATTGACAGCAGGGACCTCAATAGCATTTATAGCCATAAGTGCATCATTCAGTGTTTCCGGAGGTACAGCAGAAGTTTTCGGAAGGGGAGAATCAGACAACAATTCGGCAGATACAATCTCATTCTCCTCATGCGGCAGTATTACTCTCTCTTCCCTCCAAATGGCAAAGGACTTCAGAACATCAGTGAGATTCCTATTTCTACATTCCGTAGGTTTATTCATAAGTAACATAGATTCTTTTCCATATTTAATTTCCTTCAGTTCACAAAGTCTAATATTAATTTTATACAGGAGATCTCTGCCTATAATCATCGGCAGTTCGGTTGCTTTGTTCGGCAAGACTTCAAAAATATGTATGGTCTCCGTACCGCGGAAGTGAACACTACACTGGACTTGGCCTAAAGACCAAAGCTGGCTATTTCCTAAACCACGGCAGTTCAATTTACTGGGACTAAGACGGCAGTAGGGGGGGACTTCAGATTCACGGATAAAACTCTTCGGTCTGCCCGAGTCGAGAGGGGAAAACATATTTATAAATTTCCTATCTTGCACTTCATCACAAACAAAAGCAACACTCACCAGTTGTAGATGATTTAATCTATTTCCCACATCATCAGGAGCGGCAGCGGCAGTGGTGGCGGCAGTGGTGGCGGCAGTGGTGGCGGCAGCGGTGGCGGCAGTGGAGGCGGCGGTTTCCATCCAAAACGGGCAGTTTTTATAAATGTGGCCCACTACGCCACACTTGAAGCAGGAGTTCGGCGGTCTGATCGGCTTCGGGCATTGGCTTTTATAATGCCCCCATCCCGAGCAGTTGAAACATCTGGTCTCACTTACGGCAGTGCCTGAGAATTTGTTCCCAGACGACGAGGCAGTTGTTGTTGGCTGCACCTTCACACTGAGAGTTTGCTTGGAGGCAGCCGCCTGCATACCAGACATGTATGCGGCGGACACTCCATCAGCGGGCACAGCAGGGGCGGGCACAGCAGAGGCGGGCACAGCAGAGGCAGGCACAGCAGAGGCAGGCACAGCAGAGGCGGGCACAGCAGAGGCGGGCACAGCAGAGGCGCGTGCGGCAGCGGCGGGCACAGCAGAGATGGGTGCAGCAGCGGCGGGCACCTCAGCAAGTGAGGCGGCAGCGCGTACGGAGGCGGCGGGTACACCAGTGGATGCGGTAGCGGCGGGTACAGCAGTGGATGCGGTAGCGGCGGGTACAGCAGTGGATACGCCGGCGGGTACACCAGTGGATTCGGCAGCTGCGGGTACACCATAGGATGCGGCGGCGGCGGGTACAGCAGTGGATACGCCGGCGGGTACACCAGTGGATCCGGCAGCGGCGGGTACAGCAGAGGTGAGTGCGGCGGCGGCGGGAATAGCAGTGGATGCAGCGGCGAGCACAGCAGAGGCGAGCGCGGCAGCGGCGGGCACAGCAGAGGATGCGGCGGGCACAGCCGAGGATGCGGTGGGCACAGCAGAGGATGCGGCGGGCACAGCAGAGGATGCGGCGGGCACAGCAGAGGTGAATGCGGCAGCGGCGGGCACAGCAGAGGATGCGGCGGGCACAGCAGAGGATGCGGAGGGCGCCACAGAGGACGCGGCGGGCACCGCAGAGGATGCGGCGGGCACAGCAGAGGTGAATGCGGGCACAGCAGAGGTAAATGCGGCAGGTACCGCAGTGGTTGGCACGGTGGCCACATGTACCGCAGCGGCAGGCGCAGCGGTAGGTACAACATCGGCGGCGGGCACAACAGTGGATGCGGCGGCGGGCGCAGCAGTGGATGCGGGGGGCGCCACAGAGGACGCGGCGGGCACCGCAGAGGATGCGGCGGGCACAGCAGAGGTGAATGCGGGCACAGTAGTGGACACGGCGGATGCCGCAGTGGATGCGCCGGGTACAGCAGTGGTTGGCCCGGCGGCCATGGCAATGGTGTCAGTAGCAGCGGCGGGCGTGGAGGCGGCCACCCCGGATGTGGAGCGGGCGGCCTGCCTTTCACCGCAATATTCGTCCTTTCGGGTAATTATCCCACTTCTGAGTTGTAATATCCTATTTATTTTCTGAAAGATAGAATATTTAATATCGATGGCAACAGATTTATTTCTAGAGTTGAGCAGCTCATGCGTCTGCTTTTGGGTAATGTTGCCGGAAGAAGAAGGAGGCATTCTCCAGTGTGGCCTTAGGCCGAATACCGATATTTTCTAGAATTAACTTAATACTAACAATCGATACTTAACCAACTAACAATCGGTACTCAAAATACTGACTTCGATATATGTACACAATTTATAAGTAACTGACACTTTACAATAGACATACAAACTTCTAAATATGTATATAATCCCACACGATTTTCACATCGTTAATTCCCTTTTCGCTATTCCTTGTGATGGAATACTAGGAATCGATTTCATAAGAAATGAAGCAAGCAAGTCGTCCCTGCCGACATTGAGTATACCCTGTACCTACTAGTTATTATATTGAATAAAGTCAAACACCCTCGAAATAGCGCTTAATTTCATAAAAAAATTTCTTTAGCTTGCCGCAACAGCGGACGCTATCTCGCTCACTCTTTCCAGCTAGTGTCGCCTTGGCAATTCAGTTCAAAATTCACATTCGTATATCTCCGATGTTTATTGTCCGATTTCAACTAAAATTGGTCAGATGATGCATATTAGCCACATTATTAGGTGTGCCAAATAAGAATGTGATTCCTTAAAAACTGCTCTAATAATTTGTTTTTTCTGAATTGCGGGGGCGGAAGTGGGCGTGGCAAAAATTTTAAACTCTCTTGATCTGCGTAGTCACTGACAAAATTCCCCTATACATGCAGCAGCAGCGAACGCATGCTATCTCGCTCTTTCTTATCTGCCAATGCCGCCTTGGCAATTCAGTACAAAACGGATATAGCCATATCTCCGATGTTTATTGTCCGATTTTAACAAAATTTGCTCAGCTGGGCCAGTTTGGGCATATAATTAGGTGTACCAAGTAGGAATACGATTTCTTGAAGGCAGCCCTAGCTATCGTTTTTTTCAAATTGCGGAGGCGGAAGTGGGCGTGGCTAAAATTTGAAACAAACTTGAACTGCTTTGACATTAGACGGATGCTCACACCAAATTTGGCAGCTCTAGCTCTTATAGTCTCTGAGATCGAGTGGCTCATACGGACAGACGGACATGTCTCAATCGACTCGGCTGTTGATGCTGATCAAGAATATATATACTTTATGGGGTCGGAAACGCTTCCTTCTGCCTGTTACATACATTTTAGCGATTTTAATATACCCTTTTACCCTTTGGGTACAGGGTATAAATACAACTGTCAATTAAATTTCAACCCGTCTGAAGACTGGTTAATAATTAGACCCAATAATTTGAAATATAAAATATATTGATATGTACCAATTTCGTACAGTTCTTGTAACAATTCCATAGTTCTGCCAGCAAGATGCCAAGTTGTCCGAAAAGTTGAGTTAAATTCGCAAGAAGACAGTGTATTGATTCCAAACCAAGAAATTCAGCATAGTATTAAGATAGCAAATACCATCACATTTTTTTTTTTTTTTTTTTTGCGTTTATTTATTTGTTGGATCTCTTATATAGTGTATAAGACTAACAACAATTTCCTAGTTTTATCTTAATCTAATACGTAACCTAGCATCAGAAGGATGCTTCATTAATCTATGGCCCTGATTATTTGCTAGAGGGTTGGAAGGTCGTTTCGTTGGAGACGAGTTCTATCGCATACTCGGGTTAATGATTTGGCGAGGGTATTCGGATGGGCCTGCAGCTTAGCAGTGTACTTTAGCTGTTGTACCTTTATTTCGGTTAGTACACTAGGAATATGTAGGTCTTTCTGTAAGCTTTCGTTTCTGATATACCACGGTGCTCCCGTGATAGTTCTGAGAATCTTGGATTGAGCCCTTTGTATGGTTTCGATGTTGCTCTTGCTTGCGTTTCCCCACAGTGCAGAGCCGTACGTCCAGATGGGTTTTAACACAGAGTTGTAGAGGAGAACTTTGAATTCCAAGCATAGGGGAGATCGAGCGTTGATTGAGTCCGATTACTTTAAGCTTTAGTTGCTTTTTCTTGGCTTCGATATGCTTACGCCAAGTTAATCTTCTGTCGAGGTGAACTCCAAGATATACAACATCGTCGGATTGAGGCACTGGCACGTTGTTGAGAGTCAATGATGGGCAGTTTCTTCTATTGAGGGTAAACGTAACGTGCTTACATTTCTGTTCATTTACACGGATGCGCCAATCTGCTAGCCAATTTTCAATTTCCTTTAAGTGGGTTGCCAGTTGCTCTGCAGCTTTGATCGGACATTTGGAGCGGCTAAGGATAGCCGTGTCATCGGCGAAAGTAGATGTGGTGAGTGTACGATTTGTTGGTATATCCGCTGTGTATAAAATATATAGTGTTGGACCCAACACGCTGCCTTGAGGTACACCTGCTTTTGATTCGAAGTCATCAGAGGTGAAGCTATTACATCGTACAGCGAATTTTCTGTTGGATAGATAAGATTCCATTAGCCTGTGTGTATATTGTGGAAGCGACGCTTTTATTTTGTATATTAGGCCGTCAAGCCAAACTCGGTCAAAGGCTTGGGCGACGTCGAGAAAAATTGCTGTACAATATTCTTTTTGCTCGAATGCTGTACGGATCTGTGAGGTGATACGGTTGACTTGCTCAATTGTGCCATGCTTTTCACGAAAGCCAAACTGATGATGTGGGATTATATTTTGGTTTACCAGGATTGTATTTATACGGAGTTGTAGGACCTTTTCAAATAGTTTTGAAAGACTTGGCAATAAACTGATGGGTCTGTACGATGATGGCTGTGTTTTGTCTTTTCCGGGTTTTGGGATCATTATGATTACTGATTTTTTCCAACTTATTGGAAAGTGACCAGTTTTTACTATCGCGTTGAAAAGTTTGCACATGTATCGCACAGCACAGATCGGGAGTTCTCGGATCATTTTCGGGGTTATTTTGTCATGGCCGGGCGACTTTCTTGGGTTAAGATAGTTTTTAATAATTGCAGAAATTTCCTCCGCTTGGAATTTCGGTGGCTCGGTTTCCACTGGGGTGCTTAGAGGGGGAAGCTGGAATGAGTTTGTTGACGGGTTTGGCAGAAAAACCGTTTTTAGATGAGCTGCAAAGGTGAGTGCTCTTTCTTCGTCTGAACGGGCCCACTTGCCAGTTGGGCATCGTATAGGTGAAATTATCTCGGTTGGGGCAGTTATGGTTGGGTGAGCTTTCCACAGCGGATATTTGGTGCTGGTGGGGGAAAGCTTCTCGATGTATTGCCGCTGTGCTATTGCTTCTTCTTGTCTAAGCGCTTTTGCTAAGGCTCGGGAAGCTGCCTTTAGGCGATATTTTGCTGCCGGTGATCGGGACATTTGCCATTCTCGCCTGAGTCGTCTTTTCTCTGTTACAAGAAGTTCAATTAGTCGGTTGTTAGACTTGTGTTTTTCCTGCGTGTGGCCAATGTTTGGGGTGGAGATATCAGCTGCTTCAATGAGCATCGACTCTAATGCAGAGGTGCAAAACTCGATGTCTTCTTCGTCGTCCAGTTTGGGATTTAGTTCGATATGGGTGCTTATATATTTCTTAAATCTGAGCCAGTTTGTTTTATAATTTGTTAGTCCGAGTGGGTGCTCTGTTACTTGAGGATATGTTAATACAGTGAAAATTACTGGCGAGTGGTCTGATGACAATTCTGCTAGTGACTCTGCCCTTATTAAGTTATGCGTAATTCCCCTGGTGACTGCGAAGTCTATTAGATCTGGGAGCTTGCGTGGATCTGTTGGCCAGTACGTGGGCTTTTTCGGTGAGGCGTAGCCCAATTTGTTTGCTGGGTTGATGATTGTGTTATATAGCTGTTTGCCTTTTGGATTTACCAGGCGGGATCCCCAATGAGGGTGCTTTGCGTTGTAGTCTCCTGCAGCAATAAATCGTACTCCGAGTGTGTTGAACACATAATCACATAATCCCAAAATCCTGCTAAATACAACAAATGAAAATCAGATTATAAACGTAAACAATCTGAAAGACGAATCACTTTCAAACTACGAAGTAGTTAAAACCGATAAAGACCAATATAGTGATGTATTCGGCTTTGAGATCGAATCAATAACTACGAATAACTTTTATAAACAAAAATTAACCCAAATTTTTGTTTAAAAAAAAAAAAATTATTTTTGCATTAGTTATGGGTAAAAACAAAATATATTTTTTTCTGGAAAAATTTTTGGTTCCTCGAGATTTTGGATATATTGGGGGAAATCCTTACCACGCCTACAGGAGGTCTTGGGAAACATTGCCGAAAAAAAAATTTACTGCATAGTTATTTGGGCTATTGATGAAAAAATTCAAAATTAGTGCACAAATATCCGGGATCACAAAATTTGATCGAAGATTTATCCAGAACAAGATCATTTTGACGCCATAGTATCTTTTTTAATGCTTCTGATCTCGGGTCACTGGCCAAACCATATCCTACGAATGCGCCAGATTTATTTAAAGTGTTATTAAAGGACTTATTGGCAGATCGACGACTTCCTCTAGGTGGTCTATCAAATTCACTTTGCGATTCACCTAGAAGGAGAGAAAGCGGACGGCGCTTCCGTTTCGGGGTCAAAGAAGCATTTAAAGATGATGGTGACAACATTGAAACTGTACTGTTACCAAAGCAAGTCTGTGATGCAAGTGCTGATTCTGACATATCAAGAACATCCTCCATTGAGACATCAATAACATTTCTAAAACTGACCTCAAGTAAAAAGCGTATGGACACCTTTCCTTATTAGTTTAATCATTATTTTGTTGTTAACTATTGGTCAGATGTTTGTAACGCATAGAAATATAAGTTTCCGACCCCATAAAGTATATATATTCTTGATCACCATCAACAGCCGAGTCGATTGAGACATGTCCGTCTGTCCGTCTGTCTGTTTGTTCGCAGCTTTTCGAACTTAAATTTTAAGCTACTTAGTTGAAACTTGGTAGTTAGCTTTCTTAAAGGTGTAGGTAGACAAAGTATGAAAATCGGTCGGATCGGATTACTATATGAAATATCCAATATCGGAATAATAGGGTTCCAATTAAAAATTTTTTATTTTTCTTTTGGAATATAAATCTAATTTGTACCAAAACACTACCCACCAAGTTTGACTCAAATCGGATAATTTTTACGGCTACAAATCAATAAAACAAATCATCCATATAAGCTATTTACTCCAGCAACAAAAAATTTCAAAGAAATCTGCCGTACCAACACAAGAGACCCTGGATCGAATCCGCGCGGCACCAAATAAGAAATATATAAAAATATTGTTTTTTGGTTGTTGCATTTAAATTTAATTTGTATCCATACACTATACACCAAGTTTGAACTAAATCGGATAATTATTAAGGTTACAAATCAATAATCATATTTGATAGAAATTAAATGTATTTTAATGCTCACGCACACACATACATATGCAAAAATTCAACCACCACGCGGTGTGTGAAAGAGACAGAAATATTTTAGTTGTGTTCTTACACAGAACGAAATTGAAAGAGAGAGATGCAATAAGTTTGCTATATATGTCGAATTAGCTTACGTTAGCAAAATAATGACGGTGGCGTAGTATGTAGAGATCGGTGGCACGATGGGCTCGGTGTTTGATGGTTCAGTGCTAGGTGAAGTAGTGAAAATTTTTAAGCCTGTTTTTTCTTTTTTTTCCTTTTTTTTTTTGGATTTTGTTAAACATTTATACAAATTATTTTGCTGCAAGGGCAGCAACTTCGGCAGAGCCGAAGTTAGCTTCTTTGATATTTTTTAAATTGCAATACGACAGTAAATTATATATTTTTTTTTTAATTTTTGAATTTCACCCTTCAAACGAAATAATTATTTTCTGTGATTTTCACTAAATTCGGCAATTGAATGTTTCTAACAGCTGTCTTTCATGCAATTCGAAACTGTGAAATCTTCAAAATAGATATTTGGGATTCCACTAATTACATGGAATAAAAATTATTACAAATACACATGTAAAAATTAGATTGTGCGACCAATGAATTTAGCCCGCCTGCAGGCGGTCTTGGGAAGTAGATGAACCAATTTATATGATGAACCAATTTATATAAAAAACTACAGAAATCCTCATAGTTAAAAAGATGAAATTCAGAAACAAGTCCAAAAATTAATAAATGACAAAATTATCGAGCCCTCCGTATCAGCTTATAATAGCCCACTTTTAATGGTACCGAAAAAATCCTCACCAAACTCTGAAAATAAAAAATGGCAATTAGTATTTGACGTCAGATTAACAAAAAACTATTAGCCGATAAATTTCCACTCCCTAGAATTGATGATATCTTAGATCAACTAGATCGAGCAAAATATTTTTCATTCCTTGACTTATGTCTGATTTTCATCAAATTGAATTTGAATGAAGTAAGCAAGTCGTCCCTGCCGACATTGAGTATACCCTGTACCAACTAGTTATATTAAATCAAGATCAGCATCAACTTAATTCAAAATTCCTTTTAACATGCAGCTACAGCTACCGCATGCTATCTCGCTCACTCTTGCCAGCCAATGTCGCCTTGGCAATTCAGTTCAAAATGCACATTCGTATATCTTTGATATTTATTGTACGATTTCGACTAAATTTGATCATACTTGGTGTGCCAAATAAGATGTGGATGCTTTAAAACTTCTTTAGTAAATCGTTTTTCTAAATTGCGGGAGCGGAAGTGGGCGTGGCAAAAATTTTAAACTTTCTAAATTTGCGTGGACACTAAACAAAAGTTCAAAAACCCTCGAAATCGCAATCAATTCAAAACAAAATTGCCTTTAACATGCAGCAGCAGCGAAAGCATGCTATCTCGCTCTTTCATATCTGCCAATGTCGCCTTGGCAATTCAGTACAAAATGCAAATGGCTATATCTCCTATGTTTATTGTCCGATTTGAATAAAATTTGGTCAGTTAGTGCATTTTGACTATATAACTACCAAATAACAATTGGATATCTTTATTGCAGCTCTTGCAAATTGATTTTAAAATTTTCTTTTTTCATTTGCGGGGGCGGAAGTGGGCGTGGCAAAAATTTGAAATAAACTTGACCTGTGTAGACACTAGACGGATGCTGACACCAACTTTGGTAGCTCTAGCTATTATAGTCTCCGAAATCTAGATGTTCATACGGACAGACGGAATCGACTCGGCCGTTGATGCTGATCAAGAATATATGTATATACTTTATGCGGTCGGAAACGCTTCCTTCTGCCTGTTACATACATTTTAGCGACTTTAATGTACCCTTTTACCCTTTGGGTACAGGGTATAAAAAGAGTCACGAGACATTACATCCTTCTCAACATATAATGGCTCATATCGCTTCACGCGACTACCATTCGGTTTAAAAATAGCGCCAAATTCGTTCCAGAGAATGATGACTATAGCATTCTCTGGACTTGAACCTTTGCAAGCTTTTTTTTATATGGATGACTCAATAGTCATAGGTTGCTCCGAACAACATATGCTCAATAATTCAAATGATGTTTTTGAGAAATTTTAGCAGCACAACCTAAACTTAAAATGTTCATTTTTCATGCATGAAGTCACCCTTTTGGGACATAAGTGCACAGATAAAGGAATCTTACCTGACGACACCAAGTATGAAGTCATTCAAAATTATCCAGTCCCACATGATGCGGACAGCGCTAGAAGATTCGTTGCATTTTGCAATTATTACCGAAGATTCATAAAAAATTTCGCTGATTATTCTCGTCACATAACAAGATTATGTAAGAAAGATGTAAAATTCGAATGGACAGTTGAGTGCCAAAACGCATTCGATCATCTAAAATCAGCATTAATGAATCCCATTCTGTTGCAATACCCAGATTTTAGCAAAGAATTTTGCATAATCACGGATGCAAGTAAATTCACATGTGGAGCAGTCCTAACAAAAATGGACTACAACTCCCAGTTGCATACGCATCCAGATCTTTCACAAAAGGTGAAAGTAATAAGAGTACAGCAGAACAAGAATTCGCGGCAATTCATTGGGCAATTACTCATTTCAGACCATACATTTATGGTAGAAACTTTACTGTCAAAACGGATTATAGAGCATTAACTTATTTGTTTTCAATGACAAATCCAAGTTCGAAACTAACTAAAATGAGACTTGAACTAGAGGAATATAATTTCACTGTAGAGTATCTAAAGGGTAAAGATAAAGATAAGATAGGTCAATTTTTCCAAAGGCTAGAAAAAGAAGCCGGTATACTTAATATCAGCCAAGTCAAAGTGGCCTCGAGTGAAAAGATCTTTGATACAATTTCAATAGAATCTTTCAAATTAACGGGCAATAAGAATTTAATATCTTTACGAGTAGCGCTACTCAAGCCGGTGACCCTATTATCAAATAATGATAAAGGCTTTACTATTGGAGGAACGTGACACGAGATATATCTCAATATATAAAAAAATGTAATAAGTGTCAAAAATCAAAAATAACAAAGCACACAAAAACTCCATTGACGATAACTGAAACGCCACAGGGTAATTGTGGAAACGATCGGTCCACTACCAAAGTCAGAATAAGGAAATAATACGCAGTAACTTTAATCTGCGATTTAACAAAATACCTTGTAATAATACCGATAAAAGATAAAAGTGCAAAAACAGTAGCAAAAGCTATAATTGAAGATTTTATTCTGAAATACGGTCCAATGAAGACGTTCATTACGGACATGGGAACAGAATATAAATATCAAAGAAGCTAACTTCGGCTCTGCCGAAGTTTGTATACCCTTGCATCAAAATAATTGGCATAAATGTTTAACAAAATAAAAGAACAACAAAAAAGAACACAACAAAAAAACACATCTAAAAATTTTCACTTCTTCACCGAGCACACTGAACCACCAAACACCGAGCCCATCGTGCCACCGATCTCTACATACTACGCCATCGTCCCTACTTTGCTAACGTAAGCTAATTCGACATATATAGCAAACCCATTGCGTCTCGCTCTTTCAATATGGTTCTGTGTAAGCTAAAATATTTCTGTCTCTCTCACACACCGCGTGGTGACCAATTTTTGCATACGTATGTGTGTGCGTGAGCATTAAAATACATTTAATTTCTATCAAATATGATTGTTGATTTGTAACCTTAATAATTATCCGATTTAGTTCAAACTTGGTGTATAGTGTATGGATATAAATTAAATTTAAATGCAACAACCAAAAAACAATATTTTCATATATTTCTTATTTGGTGCCGCGCGGATTCGATTCAGGGTCTCTTGTGTTGGTACGGCAGATTTCTTTGAAATTTTTTGTTGCTGGAGTAAATTGCTTATATTGATGATTTGTTTTATTGATTTGTAGCCGTAATAATTATCCTATTTGAGTCAAACTTGGTGGGTAGTGTTTTGGTACAAATTAGATTTATATTCCAAAAGAAAAAGAAAAAATTTTTAATTGGAACCCTATTATTCCGATATTGGATATATCATATAGTAATCCGATCCGACCGATTTTCATACTTTGTCTACCTACACCTTTAAGAAAGCTAACTACCAAGTTTCAACTACGTAGCTTAAAATTTAAGTTCGAAAAGCTGCGAACAAACAGACAGACGGGCGGTCGGACAGACGGGAGGACGGACAGACGGACATGTCTCAATCGACTCGGCTGTTGATGCTGATCAAGAATATATATACTTTATGGCGTCGGAAAAGTAAATTTCTATGCTTTACAAACATCTGACCAATTTTATAATACCCTCTGCAAGGGTATAAAAATTCAATAATTGAAGATTTATGCAAAAATCTGCATATAAAGAACAGAACTTCAACTTCAACACCGAACACTTAACGAGTTCATACGTTCATACTTTTCAGTTGACTTACTTCGCATATTGTTTCAATAGAACACCCTCTATGGCACATGATTATTGTCCATATGAGTTAGTGTTTGGTAAAACTTCAAATTTACCAAAACAATTTAATACCATAGATAGGATAAACCCACTATATAACATAGACGATTCTGCTAAGGAATCAAAATTTAGATTAGAACAAGCCTATAAAAGAGCCAGAGTTATTTAAGAACAACATAAAGCTAGGAATAAAGAACTATATGAAAGAAAAGTTAATAATATTGAGCTAGAAATACGAAGTAGAGTCTTAGTAAGAAATGATACGGGCCATAAGTTAGAACCTAAGTATTTAGGCCCATATACAATAAAAGCAATAGAAGATAGGGGCAATATTATAATAAAAGATCATAAAAATAAAAAACAAATAGAGATTTTCACTTATTAATCAGTTAACGCATATATATATATAAAACTAGAAGGATGGGCTAACTTCGGCCGTGCCGAAGTTATTTAACAATTTAAATATATACACATTTATAATGTGACAAAATCATTAGAAAGCATATAAAACTAGTCAAACTTACATTAAATGTTTGCAGCATAAGAAAAAAGTATTTTAAAAAAAAAAAAATTTTTGGCCCGATTGTTCCTATGGGAGCTATAGCATATAGATGACCGATTTGTCTGAAACTTAGCAGAGACGTTTCTATATATACTAAACTTCCAAAAACCAAGTTTCGTGACAATCGCTTTCAAAACACCCAAGTTATTGCTCTAAGACTATATTCTTGACCGATCGTTCCTATGGAAGCTATATGATATAGCTTCTAATCAAACTTGGTGGATTTCTTTAAAGGTGTATTAAACTTATGAACCCCAAATTTCGTAACAATTGATTTAAAAACAACACAGTTATTGAAGATTAATTCTATTATTGACCGATCGTTCCAATGGGAGCTATTTGATATAGTCATCCGATCGGGATGATTCCGAGATATACAATGCCTGCAGCAAAAAGAAGCCTGGGTGTAAAATTTCAGCTCTGTAGCTTTAAGGGTCTCGGAGGAGAAACTGTTGATACAGACAGACGGACAGACAGACATGGCTATATCAACTCAGGTCGTCGTGCTGATCAAGAATATACTTATATAGTCGGAAACGCTTCCTTCTGTGCGTTGCAAACTTTTTACCAAAATTAATATACCCTTGCAAGGGTATAAAAAAAAAACAAACAAACAAGAAGAAGAAACACATCTTAAAAGCTTCCACCGCCTACACCGAGAATTGAACCACCATCGGGCGACCGACCTCTACATACTACGATACCAACCCCACTTAACTACTTAAGCTAGTTCGACATATATAGCAAACGCATGGCGTCTCGCTCTTTCAATTTTGTTCTGTGCAAGAACACAACTAAAATATTTCTGTCTCTCTCACACACCGCGTGGTGAAGAATTTTTGCTTACGTATGTGTGTGCGTGAGCATTAAAATAAATTTAATTTCTTTCATTTTTGATTATTCATTTGTAACCTTAATAATTATCCGATCTAGTTCAAACTGAACTATGAATGGGTAAAAATTGAATTTAAATGCAACAACAAAAAAAAAAATAATTATTTATAATTCTTATTTGGTCCCGCGCGGATTTGATCTAGCGTCTTTTGTATTTGTACGGCAGATTTCTCTGAATTTGTTTTTGTTTCTTATTAGTCGACGTACCCCCACGTTTTACTCAATAGCTATGGTGATAATTATCTGATCCGACTAATTTTCACACTTTTCATATTTGATAGATTAGGGAACTTAACTTTTTATGTTTCAACCATGTAGCTTAAAATTTGAGGCCGTCATCGTGATTCAAATAGACAGACGTACATATCTCAATCGACTCGGCTATTAATATTGATGAAGAATTTATATACTTTAGGGGGTCGGAAACGTATATTTCTATGCGTTACAAACATCTGACCAATTTTATAATACCCTCTGCAAGGGTTAATAAAATATGTTTCTAACAAAAACAATAAATAACAAAAACTTAAGAAAAAACAAAAAATTCAGCTGCCCACTAAGTGTTTTTGTATTCTCATTATATTAATATTTTGTATGCCATTCGTTGGCATCTATAACGGCTCCCAACCGTCTGTTCGTCGATTGGATGAGGTTTTGGACATATTATATGTATATTTTATATATGTACCCTCTAGTACTGGTAACTAGTTCGTATCTGGTGAAATCACTACTTACTAGGGTACCACCACTACTTTTTTTGTTGACCCTAAGCAATGCATTTCATCATTTCGTTTCTTGTATGAAATGTCCGCAAAAAGGGTTAATCGCCACCACATCGTTTACCGCGAACTAGTGAAATGGGTCACCATAAAAGGGCAAGTGACATGGGTACCCATGCCAGGGGTGGTGATGTAAGTACCTATGAAAGGACTAGTTACATGGGTACCCATGTCAGGGGTGGCGATATGGGTACTCAATAAGGAGTGGTGAGAAGAAAATACAGAATAAAAAAAATAAAAAAAAATATTAAAATTAAAATAGTTTTAATGATATTTTATTTTTTATTTAAAAGTTTTCATTTTTATTTTTGTTGACGCTATTGTTTTCAAAGAAACGTTCTTTAGGTGATCCACTGCCATCATCCAAATTTATTGCATCTAGGGAAAAAAAGTGAAGATAATAATTTAATTAATTAAATCGGTAATGAATTATAAAAAAAAATTATAAAAAACGCTCTCGTTTTACAAGGCAGCTTTGCCTTTATTTTTGTCACTGTCAATGTTTCTCAAATTTAATACTTCCTCAACTTCTTCCATTTTAACCTCACTTTCATTTTTTTTTCTCCCTTTTCAAGCGCGTTTTCTACTGTGGCGACAAAATTTAATTTGTTTATATATTTTGCTTTCTGCTCCTGCTTCAGCGTTCTTAAACTATACATATTGTTTTATTGGTAGTAAATTTTGTCACTTGCATTTTCTTTATTTAAATTTTGTTGCAATATTTACGATTATCGTGCACGTTGCTGCTTCACTTACAATGCTTGATTGTTTTTGGTCAACCAGCGAACGCAGCAGCTTTCGAACATCGAGGAAGAGCAGAAAGCATAAACGAAAAGAAACGGTACTTGCGGAGCAATTTTTTTTTGTAATTTAGAATAGAAACAGCAACAGAAAGCGAAGATTGTTTTTTTCCTTCACCTATGCGCTATTCGCAAAATACCAAAAATATATGTGATGATAGGACCGTTTTTTTTTTCTTGTGTGTTCAAGACATTTTGGCAGTTATAGAGCAGCCAGCACCTCACAATATTCGGCTTATGATTGGTATCATTGTCCTGTTAAAACTTAAAAGATGGTTTTCCATCAACAAAAAACCCGAATTTGTTTGCACTGGCCACCAAATGTATGCGCAGTATGTCCAAATGTTGTTTGGCAATCATGGTATTCTCAATAAAACATAAGTCACCAACTCCTTTGCTTGAGATGCACCCCCAAACCATCACCGAAAGTTGACCAAACTTTACGGTCGGAATAATATTTTTTTTTCGAGGGCTTTTAATGGCTTGCGCCACACTTTGGGTCCATCGTTATAATACAGCATCATTTTGGCATCAGTGGTTTCTTGGGAGCAACTCGGGATGAAAGATCGTTGCGTTTTAGTGCTTTCCGTACACCTTCGCGGGAAATGGTAATGGCACATTTCTCCTGCAGCTCATTGGAAAGTGTCCTGGTCGAGATTGCAGGATTTTCACTTGTTTTTCTTAGCAGAATGCTCTCAGCTCTAGGTGTTATAGCCCGAGGCCGTCTGGCTGTAGACTTTGCTTCAAGCCTTCCTTCCTTTTTGGCGCGGTTGAGGATGTTGTATACACTTTTCCGGGAAATCACAAACATATCAGCGATCTCTGCTGCCGTTTTTCCGATGGTGTGGTTATAATAGACCAACTGGGCCATATCAAAACTAATTCTTTTGCCTGGCATATTTTAATCACCCAAACTCAGTTTGCTGACAGTTATTAACAAACCAAGTCTAGCGCCGAATGACAAAATTACTCAATATATTGAAGATGCCACAGATGTACGCTTTTAAAATTCCGGGGAAACAACGGTAAATGCAAAAATCACGATGAAAAGAACCAAAAAAGCGAGATGTGTAAACACTTAGTTGGCAGCTGAATTTTGTGCCTTCTTAAGTTTTTGTTATTTTTTGTTGTTGTTGGAAACATATTTTAATTTTTTTTTTCTTATTCTTAAAAGTAAATAGTCTAATAAACCTACTTTAATTAAAAAATATCAAAGAAGCTAACTTCGGCTCTGCCGAAGTTTGTATACCCTTGCAGCTTCATTGTTTTATTATTTAATTTAAAAACTAAATTTTTAAAGTAATTGAAGAGAAAACTCAACTAAAAATTTTCCCGAATTCACCGAGAATCGAACCCACCAATCACCGAACCATCGTGCGACCGATCTTTACGTACTACGTCACCATCCTCACTTAACTCACTTAAGCTAGTTCGACATACATATATGTATGTATGTACATATAGCAAACGCATGGCATCTCGCTCTTTAAAATTCGTTCTGTTCTGTCACAACGCAAATGTTTCTGTCTCTCTCACACACCGCGTGGTGACCAATTTTTGCATATGTATGTGTGTGTGTGATTGCTTGGAATTTGTTTTTGTTTCTTTGCTGCCAGAGAAAACTGCTATTTTACTCGAGGTACCTCCACGTTTTAGTTAATAGCTCTGGTGATAATTATCCGATCCTACTCATTTTCACACTTTTCATACTTCATAGATTAAGGAACTTAACTTTTCATGTTTCAACTATGTAGCTTAAAAATTTATGGTCTAAAACTTGATAGAAACAGACAGACGGACAGACGGACAGACGGACAGACGGACAGACGGACATGTCTTAATCGACTCGGCTATTGATGCTGATCAAGAATATATATACTTTATGGGGTCGGAAATGTATATTTCTATGCGTTACAAACATCTGACCAATTTTATAATACCCTCTGCAAGGGTATAAAAATTACGAAAAACGTTAAATTAGTGTTTCTTCTTCTTCTTGAAGTGAAAAATTAAAACTTTTTTGCATTGTGTAAACACTTTGTTGTCAAACTGTATATTGTTTTCAAAAAAATATAAAATATAAAAAAATAATTGTTTAAGTACTAATTAAAATTACCCCTAAATCGAAAGGAACTTCGTTCCATCGGAGTGTCCCATGACACCTCAACTTTATCCCGAATGAGTTTTTCGAAATCAAAATATTAATTTTTTAAATTTGCACTATTTTGTTTAACAGTTTCGATAACAAAATTAAACTAAATAACAAAATTAAACTAAAATGAAACTAAAAAGTATGAAATCCGTTTCGTTGTAAAAATCAAAGTTTTATCATTTTCTTTTTTGTGGCGGTTCTTCCTGCTTATTAAAAAAAAATCTTTCATTTTCTATGCATTGTGGCTTTTAAAGCTTTTTTTGTAGCACAACTGGTAACTGGCACAATTGTCTAAAAAAATTTGATCGTTTTTTGATATTCGGATGAAAATTTACAACTAAAGATTTCAGGTTGCTTGCCAATTCAATGATTTCTTTAAGTTTTCCTAAGGACAAATTATCAGTAGACTCAGTTTCTCTAGAACTGCTATCGTCTAACTGTCAATTATTTGTTTTAATCTGAACCAATCCCACAATGATTGGCTGAAGAAGTGATGTTGTATTATCTGTAGAAATTTTATTTTAACATTCAGATGGCTTGCTTTTTTGGTTGTCCAGCAACATAAGTGATATAAAGTCTAAATTTTTCCTTTTTAAATATTTTTCATATCGTGTTTGATCGAGTTTTGTAGCGTGTTAAAAGAGGGACGGTAGTAAATTTGCAATGGTGTAACACCGATTTAGTGTTAAATGATGTAGTGTTAAACGAGGGCCAGGTGTATGTCTTTATGACCATGCGGTATTCTATAGTTTTTTATGTACACTGGTTCTGTATCCTTTAACCTTATTTCTTGCTTATAAAAATTATTTGTTGAAATAGATTTGGTCGCTCGGAATCGAACGTTTCACTAAACGAAAGTTGTGAGGAATTATATATTTTCCTGTAGTTAATTCTACAAATGTCGAACCTATTAAAAAAACTGATCCTTCCACTTTTCCCGAAGTTTTTGATGTAATGTTAGTGTTCACGCCAGAAAGGGTGACCAGCAAGGGAAACACGCTTTTGCCACTATCCCCGAATGGGCAAACTAGAACAATTAGTAAGCAAGTTCGAAAAGAAGCTCCATCTTGCTAAGTGGGTTTTTTCTCCTTCGGTGTATTTCCTAGGCATCCCAGTATCTTTCCTGGCCTCTTTCAATACGTTTTCCTATATCCGATAACGCCTTAAACACTTGTGACCCGGTACTTTAATTTCAATAAATTGACCTGTGTTTAACCGAGTTACCGGGCGTCTTTAATTCTACAATGATTTGTTGGTGGCAAAATTATCTTTACTGTTCCGTGAGGTATAGGAAGTCGAAAAAATTGTATACATACATTTTTTTTTATTGCTGAAAACTAATTTTGAATTCATAACTTAAAATTCAAAACAAATTAACTTTTCTTGGAAGGAAGCAACTGATACCGGAATGGTTAACAAAATTTGGAAAGCTGTGGATAATTTCTTGTATGCTTCCTGTCTGAGGAAATATATAACAGAAGTTGTTCAGACGAGAATCCAATTTTCTTTTTTCATTTTTCTTTGCTCTTTTTAGTAAAACTAGAACGTTCTGAATGTCGTTGAATAAGTCTTCATTGTTTATGTCATCTGGATAATACTCCGCAAGTTTCTGGCACTTTTGTTCTATTTTGAGAAGCTTATCCTTGTACAGGTCTTTGGGAAGTACAATTATTTCTCCAAATTCAGAAAGGAAACCAAAACGTTCTTCGAGTTTGTTCAAATTTATAAAACGTGTGGAAACTTCCATTAATAGTTTATCCAATATTTCAGTCAACGATCGTAGCATTTCACTTTTGACTGTTATAGTTATTACGTATTTTTTAAGAACGTCCCATCTGTGGGTAGACGAGCAGAAATAGGTGATGAGACGCTGTATTGTTCCAAAAAAGTTACTGCTCGGACATTGAAGTTCTCCAGTCAAATTAAGTGAGTGATTATCACTGCTTGTTGATTCAAGTCGACGATTCTCAGTGACCGTATCCCTCAAGTGTTCCAGTGCTGAGATAACTGCATACAATTGTGTTGACACTGGTTTCACAGCTTCAGCTTCTAAGCCCCACCTGGTTTAGCAATGTCTTTTGACTGTTATATTTTTTAAGAACGTCCCATCTGTGGGTAGACGAGCAGAAATAGGTGAAGAGACGCTGTATTGTTCCAAAAAAGTTACTGCTCGGACATTGAAGTTCTCCAGTCAAATTAAGTGAGTGATTATCACTGCTTGTTGATTCAAGTCGACGATTCTCTGCTGGACTCCCCTATGGATGCCGGCCATTGTTGGTGCATTGTCATACGATTGACCTCTACAATCTTTCAAGATTAATCCATCTTCGTCTAGTTTTTATAAAATAGAAGGATGATTTCGTTTTGAATTTTAGGAGAAAAATATGACAAGCCTGCAGGTTGTGAAGAAATATTTTCAAAGTGAGATTTCATGATTGGGTCAAATTTGGCCAAATATTTTAGCATCGCCAGGAAATTCCCAGGACTTTGATCATCAATTCACTCGCGGTGTCCTCTCATAGCCAAATTTTGTCGAGCGAGCGTCTGAATCGTGTCGAATCGTGTCGTTCATCGAATATTTTACCTCTTCAGAAATTTGGCGTTGTAATTCATCATCGATACCTCCACCTTGATTTAGAGTTCGTTCTAATTCCTTCCATTCTAACAAAGACAAATAGTGAGCTGGGCTATTTTCATGAGCTTGTACGCGTGGATTAAGTTAATTTTTTTGTCGTGAAAAACACATCCAGGTGCGAGTGATATGTTCAACATTTTTAAAAGTTTTCTGAAACCAAGTTTTGGTTAAAGATCGTCCTTTACTTTTGAAGATTGCTTGTGCCTTGTTTAACCATCAAATCACGAAAAAATGCTCCTACATCTCGTGTAAAAATAGCACTGACAGCACTCGTTGTCTTCTTCAGGTTTGCGCGGGTTATCATTTTCAGGATCACGTCCAGGAATATTATTTTTAACGAGACATGTGAGAAAATCATGTTTCTCTCCGGTTCCATATATGTTTGACGAATGTTTCTCCAATTTATCTTCAGCATCTGAATTTCAACTTCACTCGATTTTATTTTCCTCAGCTGAAGTGAAGTCCTCATTCGAACAATTTGGACTTTGGGCAGTGTGCTTTTTTTATACCCTTGCAGAGGGTATTATAAAATTGGTCAGATGTTTGTAACGCATAGAAATATACATTTCCGACCCCATAAAGTATATATATTCTTGATCAGCATCAATAGCCGAGTCGATTAAGACATGTCCGTCTGTCCGTCTGTCCGTCTGTCCGTCTGTCTGTTTCTATCAAGTTTTAGACCATAAATTTTTAAGCTACATAGTTGAAACATGAAAAGTTAAGTTCCTTAATCTATGAAGTATGAAAAGTGTGAAAATGAGTAGGATCGGATAATTATCACCAGAGCTATTAACTAAAACGTGGAGGTACCTCGAGTAAAATAGCAGTTTTCTCTGGCAGCAAAGAAACAAAAACAAATTCCAAGCAATCACACACACACATACATATGCAAAAATTGGTCACCACGCGGTGTGTGAGAGAGACGGAAACATTTGCGTTGTGTTGTTGCACAGAACGAAATTTAAAGAGCGAGATGCCATGCGTTTGCTATATGTACATACATACATATATGTATGTCGAACTAGCTTAAGTGAGTTAAGTGAGGATGGTGACGTAGTACGTAAAGATCGGTCGCACGATGGTTCGGTGATTGGTGGGTTCGATTCTCGGTGAATTCGGGAAAATTTTTAGTTGAGTTTTCTCTTCAATTACTTTAAAAATTTAGTTTTTAAATTAAATAATAAAACAATGAAGCTGCAAGGGTATACAAACTTCGGCAGAGCCGAAGTTAGCTTCTTTGATATTTTTTTGATGAAAGCTTCCATAAAGTTTCTAGAACAGGTTGAAATGTGTTATAATTTACCAAGATTCTTATAAACACACTTCTACACTTTTTAACTTGTTAACTTTTGCCAAGAATCTTGGAAAATTATAACACTTTTTCATTTCGCCCGGTCAATGGTAAGGGGCAGAAATCATTTTTGCCCCGGGCGACAACTGGAAATACAATCGCATCGGTGGAGAATCTGATAAGTAGAAACAATATTATTGCCATTCCATTTATTCATACACATATACATACTTACATACCTGTAGTGAAAAGTTTCCCGCTCTTTTCCACAGCGACTTTTCACTCTAATTCAATAATATATTCTTCATCTATCCTGAACACGTAGCTTATCCTAGCAATTTCAGTTCATTTCTTTAGATTTTTTATTATTGTCAATCCCGACAAAATTATGTGCAAGTTAATATATTCCTTTACTTGTGCGATGTCACTAAGTAGTCAGGTTATTTATTTGGTTGACTTATTCACTTTATTGTTCATCAAACTCTAAAACTAAAAGTATAAAAGTGTTCTTATGGTAAGCTAGCCCTGACCTATAATCGCTGTATGAGCAATTATGCTGCATGGATCAAGTTCAGACGTCACGACGTCCGCGCGTGGAACGTTGGCAGCGGTGAAGAGGTTGCATTGCAAGCAGAAATATAATTGCAGCTTTGCTGCCTATGCAGAATTTAGGCCGATGACTTATGTCAGGCCGGATTAACTCCTCCCTCGGTAGTTGGAAGGCTCGGCTCGAATATAGCGGCTAGGATGGTGACAAAAAAGGTAGTCATTATTATAGGCCATATTTTCATGCTCCTGTCGATATTGCCAATATGTTGGATGTTTTCAAAGTTCAATCTTTGAAGGTATGTAATACTCAGAATTTTCCTATGACCAGTAATATTAAGTGTGGTTGAAGTTACCGAGACTGGGTGTCTTTTGACGATATTTTTGGTGTTTCTGTAAAGAGATCCATTTATTTGTATTTCTTCGTCAAACGTCAGGTTCCATGAATAGTCGTGTTGGTGCCGCTCTCTGTTTGGATTACGGAATTGATCCGTTATGTTGAACTGGAAACAGAGTTATTTTTTTACAAACTAAACTAGGATTCGGATATTAAATTATGAAATGTAAAAAATTATTATCTAATATTACGTTGACATAATATATTTCCATTAGATCCGTTGTAGTTTACAGAGTGCTCCTTTACAATTTACTTTAAGTCCTCTGAATCAAAAATTACCGGGTTCACTATTTGTATCTTTGCAAGTGTAATTGACAACATTAAAGTCTCAAGGTCCGAAATTATAATTCTGTTTCCGTTGAGCAAACTTCGGTAAAGTTCGCCTGTCTCGATCTGTTTTTCTATTGTAAATTTTAGTTCTTCAAAATCATTAAAATCTGGTGTTCCTGCTATTATCTTTAAAGTTGTTCCTAGTTTATTAATGCTCCTAGTTTGTCCATGATGAATGCTAACTGTTTCCAGTAATGTTTTAATATGGCGTACGTCGGACTAAAGAATTAATCTCATATGAGATAAAGGGAAATGAACCATTAATGCCGTTGTTTCGTCAGTAATTTCCGAGTACATTGAAAGATTGGTTGAGTGTCTGAGGATATCGAAATCTTTCCAAATAATAAATCTTCTGTCCAGTATTGGGATGTATTCTGAGTTGGAGTAGTTTGTTATCTTTCCGGTTGTCATTGGTCATAACAGTAGAAGGTATAGTATCCAAACCATAATAAGAATAAAGAGAATGAGTACTAGAAGGATGATTTGTTTATCTAATGTTAATGTTATCCATATGTACCTCCCTCCCCTTGACAAGAACCGTTGTCCCCAAGTCGGCTTCAACCGTGACTTCCTCAAACAAGGGTGTCAACTTGTTACCAAGTCTCTTATTTAATTTAATCAGTATCTTATCACATACCTGAAAGGTCCTATCTCTCCTATCTAAGTTTTGTCTCTGAAGGAGTAGTTCTTGTGCTTTAAAGATTTTATTTCGTATTTCCGCTGTAAATTCTGGTGGGGATGTATGAACTATTTCTTTTGGTTTTTATACCCTTGCAGAGGGTATTATAAAATTGGTCAGATGTTTGTAACGCATAGAAATATACGTTTCCGACCCCATAAAGTATATATATTCTTGATCAGCATCAATAGACGAGTCGATTGAGACATGTCCGTCTGTCCGTCTGTCTGTTTGAATCACGATGACAGCCTCAAATTTCAAGCTACATGGTTCAAACATAAAAAATTAAGTTCCTTGATCTATCAAGTATGGTGGGTTTGAAAATTAGTCGGATCGGATAATTATCACCGGAGCTATTAACTAAAACGTGGAGGTACCTCGAGTAAAATAAGCAATTTTCTTTGGCAGCAAAGAAACAAAAACAAATTCCAAGAAATCTACCGTACAAACACAAAAGACCCGATTTCGAATCCGCGCGGCACCAAATAAGAAATATATAAAATTATTGTTTTTTGTTGTTGCATCTAAATTCATTTTTTACCCATACACCCTACACCAAGTTTGAACAAGATCGGATAATTATTAAGGTTACAAACAATAATCATGTTTGGTAGAAATTAAATGTATTTTAATGCTCACGCACACACATACATATGCAAAAATTCTCCACCACGCGGTGTGTGAGAGAGACAGAAATATTTTAGTTGTGTTCTTACACAGAACGAAATTGAAAGAGCGGGATGCAATGGGTTTGCATATATGTATGTCGAATTAGCTTATGCTCGGTAAGAAAGGACGGTGGCGTAGTATGTAGAGATCGGTGGCACGGTGGGCTCGGTGTTTGATGGTTCAATGCTCGGTGAAAAAGTGAAAATTTTTGGATGTGTGTTTTTCTTCTTTTTTTGTTTTTTTTTCTGATTTTGTTAAACATTTATACCAATTATTTTGCTGCAAGGGTATACAAACTTCGGCAGAGCCGGCGTTAGCTTCTTTGATATTTTACTTTTATTTACTTTCCAGTGCTCCATACATTTTGCTCTTGTCGGACCTATAGTTGTGGCGACAATGGAATTATTTCCTTTAGACTTTGTATTTCCCAAAACAATCCATCCAAACTCCCAATACCACGTCAACCCGACCAGGCTTATTGAAATTTGGATCGGCTAACACATACGATGGCCATTTTGACTTATCTACATCTGCTTTTTTCTCTGGAACAGCTGTCATTAATTTAGGCAGTAAAATCGCTTCAACCTTAAGAAGCTCTTTCAACGGTTCTCGCACTTTTATTGCCAACTTTATTTTGTACTTTGATGTACTAGTTTTCGGTAATGACATTCCGCTTATCTCCGTGTGTCTCTTTATTTTCAGTAATTTTAGAATCTGAGCAGCTTCCTCAGAAGCGATAATTGGATGCCCCTACCTGTCATTGAGCAAATATCCTCATTTGCGCGTCTCTTATTGCTTGAATGTTTCAAGGACCTTGTGCATAACTGCACTTTCTTGGCTAATTCGACCCTTTCTATTGGAGTCAAGCCTTTGAATTTATAGCACTGTAATGTGCTGTGCCCGGCAACTTTGCAAATCGGACAATTTTCATTCAAAGCCGTAATGGTATTTTTTATTCGTTTTTTATCGAGCTTAGAGAACAATATCTCTGCTCCAAATATTCTAAGACTGCTTCGTCTTCTTAACTTGGCTCTCATACAGCTGAAGAGCCTCTTTGTCCAACTTCCTTAATATGAGTTGAGCGAATATCACGTCAACCTCATCGGACAGATTGGTCGTTATTTTAATTTAATAATTACGTCAATCACCCCTTTAATATTTTTCGCGGACTCATTGTTGATTACCGGTAAATCAACTGTCTGGTTAAATTGTTCGGAAAATATCCTGCGATTATTTTCATACCGCTAGGTTAATAAATCCCAAGCGGCACTATAGATGTCGGACGAACCCGACAATAAATGAGCTACCATGCTCCTCGTAACGCGGATTTTAAATAATTAAATTTAGGAACAGGACTAAGATCCTATCTTTTGTCTATTAATTCAAAAAACAATTCCGCGAACAGGTCCCACTCTTTCAGTTCTCCGAAAAACGTGGCTACCTGAATTTTCGGTAACACCGGCAGTTCCTCTCTCATACAAACATTCTAAACTTTGACTACTGCCGGTTTTGTTTATAATCTCTTCCAATGCTCCTAGAGTATTCTGTACATCAAACTCTAGCTCCTCTGTGGCATCTTGGAACTCACTGTTCGCTACAAATTTTTCTTACAGATCTTCAACCTTTTTCTGTACCTTCTGTCACATAAAATTAATATTACTTCTGTGGATTTTAAATATTTCCACCTTCTTTTCAATGTCATCAATGTCAATGTTCACCATCTCCAGGTATTTCCGAAGTTGGCGAACTCTCTTCAAACTTATTTTCTTCACCTACTCTTTCCTTATCTATGACCGTATCCACCTTAGCAGCGGCTTCTTTACTAGTGCTAGGCCTAACGTCTTCTTCAACGACAGTTGATGTTGGTGCTTGGTTTAAATAGATATAAGTACACAAATTATAATAACTAAATAATAGCAAATAACTCCCATATTGTGAACACATGTGACCCAGAATTAATAAGTAAATCTTGGGTAACCCTCTCATAGCAGTTATTGGCTATGAATTCATTGAGTACCCCTGCTAGGGTCAGCAATAATCAATCAGTAGCTGACCTAGCAGCTACATAATGAAAGGTGGAGCTAAAATGACCTATGCAGCGGGGCCTATATAAGTAGAGTCTAGTTCTTAGGCTAATTAGAATTCAATATCTGTAAGCAACGGGTGAGCATCGCTGTGTCTATGCCACTAGATTATGTTCTAGGGGCATTTACATTATAAATAATATACATTTACACCCCGCATTTCTTTTTGGTGACCCCGACTTTGGTCAACAAGGGGACTAATTTAAACAACGCGCAAAAGAGGACTTTGGTCAACAAGGCGACCATTTTAATTGTCTTATTGCTGATACGCTTTGGAAAAAATTGGAATTCCATTGCGAGGGCTCGGGCTTGCAGTCTGGCATCAATCCGGGGTCCCGATATTTTGTAGCAATTAATCACTTGATGATAATTGCATTTGTGTATACAGGTCAACATTCCGACTGTATTACATACCAAAACAAAAAAAAATATCAAAGAAGCTAAATTCGGCTCTGCCGAAGTTTGTATACCCTTGTCATACGATTGACCTCTACAATCTTTCAAGATTAATCCATCTTCGTCTAGTTTTTATAAAATAGAAGGATGATTTCGTTTTGAATTTTAGGAGAAAAATATGACAAGCCTGCAGGTTGTGAAGAAATATTTTCAAAGTGAGATTTCATGATTGGGTCAAATTTGGCCAAATATTTTAGCATAGCCAGGAAATTCCCAGGATTTTGATCATCAATTCACTCGCGGTGTCCTCTCATAGCCAAATTTTGTCGAGCGAGCGTCTGAATCGTGTCGAATCGTGTCGTTCATCGAATATTTTACCTCTTCAGAAATTTGGCGTTGTAATTCATCATCGATACCTCCACCTTGATTTAGAGTTCGTTCTAATTCCTTCCATTCTAACAAAGACAAATAGTGAGCTGGGCTATTTTCATGAGCTTGTACGCGTGGATTAAGTTAATTTTTTGTCGTGAAAAACACATCCAGGTGCGAGTGATATGTTCAACATTTTTAAAAGTTTTCTGAAACCAAGTTTTGGTTAAAGATCGTCCTTTACTTTTGAAGATTGCTTGTGCCTTGTTTAACCATCAAATCACGAAAAAATGCTCCTACATCTCGTGTAAAAATAGCACTGACAGCACTCGTTGTCTTCTTCAGGTTTGCGCGGGTTATCATTTTCAGGATCACGTCCAGGAATATTATTTTTAACGAGACATGTGAGAAAATCATGTTTCTCTCCGGTTCCATATATGTTTGACGAATGTTTCTCCAATTTATCTTCAGCATCTGAATTTCAACTTCACTCGATTTTATTTTCCTCAGCTGAAGTGAAGTCCTCATTCGAACAATTTGGACTTTGGGCAGTGTGCTTTTTTTTTTTGATGAAAGCTTCCATAAAGTTTCTAGAACAGGTTGAAATGTGTTATAATTTACCAAGATTCTTATAAACACACTTCTACACTTTTTAACTTGTTAACTTTTGCCAAGAATCTTGGAAAATTATAACACTTTTTCATTTCGCCCGGTCAATGGTAAGGGGCAGAAATCATTTTTGCCCCGGGCGCTCAATTTTTTAGGTACGCCACTGACAACTGGAAATACAATTGGGTTCTACCATATCAGAGGTCTGCCCCACTACTTTCATTAGTCCTTCGAGCCTTATATCCTTCCACTCGCCCCAGCGTCGCATCGGTGGAGAATCTGATAAGTAGAAACAATATAATTGCCATTCCATTTATTCATACACATATACATACTTACATACCTGTAGTGAAAAGTTTCCCGCTCTTTTCCACAGCGACTTTTCACTCTAATTCAATAATATATTCTTCATCTATCCTGAACACGTAGCTTATCCTAGCAATTTCAGTTCATTTCTTTAGATTTTTTATTATTGTCAATCCCGACAAAATTATGTGCAAGTTAATATATTCCTTTACTTGTGCGATGTCACTAAGTAGTCAGGTTATTTATTTGGTTGACTTATTCACTTTATTGTTCATCAAACTCTAAAACTAAAAGTATAAAAGTGTTCTTATGGTAAGCTAGCCCTGACCTATAATCGCTGTATGAGCAATTATGCTGCATGGATCAAGTTCAGACGTCACGACGTCCGCGCGTGGAACGTTGGCAGCGGTGAAGAGGTTGCATTGCAAGCAGAAATATAATTGCAGCTTTGCTGCCTATGCAGAATTTAGGCCGATGACTTATGTCAGGCCGGATTAACTCCTCCCTCGCTAGTTGGAAGGCTCGGCTCGAATATAGCGGCTAGGATGGTGACAAAAAAGGTAGTCATTATTATAGGCCATATTTTCATGCTCCTGTCGATATTGCCAATATGTTGGAGGTTTTCAAAGTTCAATCTTTGAAGGTATGTAATACTCAGAATTTTCCTATGACCAGTAATATTAAGTGTGGTTGAAGTTACCGAGACTGGGTGTCTTTTGACGATATTTTTGGTGTTTCTGTAAAGAGATCCATTTATTTGTATTTCTTCGTCAAACGTCAGGTTCCATGAATAGTCGTGTTGGTGCCGCTCTCTGTTTGGATTACGGAATTGATCCGTTATGTTGAACTGGAAACAGAGTTATTTTTTTACAAACTAAACTAGGATTCGGATATTAAATTATGAAATGTAAAAAATTATTATCTAATATTACGTTGACATAATATATTTCCATTAGATCCGTTGTAGTTTACAGAGTGCTCCTTTACAATTTACTTTAAGTCCTCTGAATCAAAAATTACCGGGTTCACTATTTGTATCTTTGCAAGTGTAATTGACAACATTAAAGTCTCAAGGTCCGAAATTATAATTCTGTTTCCGTTGAGCAAACTTCGGTAAAGTTCGCCTGTCTCGATCTGTTTTTCTATTGTAAATTTTAGTTCTTCAAAATCATTAAAATCTGGTGTTCCTGCTATTATCTTTAAAGTTGTTCCTAGTTTATTAATGCTCCTAGTTTGTCCATGATGAATGCTAACTGTTTCCAGTAATGTTTTAATATGGCGTACGTCGGACTAAAGAATTAATCTCATATGAGATAAAGGGAAATGAACCATTAATGCCGTTGTTTCGTCAGTAATTTCCGAGTACATTGAAAGATTGGTTGAGTGTCTGAGGATATCGAAATCTTTCCAAATAATAAATCTTCTGTCCAGTATTGGGATGTATTCTGAGTTGGAGTAGTTTGTTATCTTTCCGGTTGTCATTGGTCATAACAGTAGAAGGTATAGTATCCAAACCATAATAAGAATAAAGAGAATGAGTACTAGAAGGATGCATTGTTTATCTAATGTTAATGTTATCCATATGTACCTCCCTCCCCTTGACAAGAACCGTTGTCCCCAAGTCGGCTTCAACCGTGACTTCCTCAAACAAGGGTGTCAACTTGTTACCAAGTCTCTTATTTAATTTAATCAGTATCTTATCACATACCTGAAAGGTCCTATCTCTCCTATCTAAGTTTTGTCTCTGAAGGAGTAGTTCTTGTGCTTTAAAGATTTTATTTCGTATTTCCGCTGTAAATTCTGGTGGGGATGTATGAACTATTTCTTTTGGTTTTTATACCCTTGCAGAGGGTATTATAAAATTGGTCAGATGTTTGTAACGCATAGAAATATACGTTTCCGACCCCATAAAGTATATATATTCTTGATCAGCATCAATAGACGAGTCGATTGAGACATGTCCGTGTGTCCGTCTGTCCGTCTGTCTGTTTGAATCACGATGACAGCCTCAAATTTCAAGCTACATGGTTCAAACATAAAAAGTTAAGTTCCTTGATCTATCAAGTATGGTGGGTTTGAAAATTAGTCGGATCGGATAATTATCACCGGAGCTATTAACTAAAACGTGGAGGTACCTCGAGTAAAATAAGCAATTTTCTTTGGCAGCAAAGAAACAAAAACAAATTCCAAGAAATCTACCGTACAAACACAAAAGACCCGATTTCGAATCCGCGCGGCACCAAATAAGAAATATATAAAATTATTGTTTTTTTGTTGTTGCATCTAAATTCATTTTTTACCCATACACCCTACACCAAGTTTGAACAAGATCGGATAATTATTAAGGTTACAAACAATAATCATGTTTGGTAGAAATTAAATGTATTTTAATGCTCACGCACACACATACATATGCAAAAATTCTCCACCACGCGGTGTGTGAGAGAGACAGAAATATTTTAGTTGTGTTCTTACACAGAACGAAATTGAAAGAGCGGGATGCAATGGGTTTGCATATATGTATGTCGAATTAGCTTATGCTCGGTAAGAAAGGACGGTGGCGTAGTATGTAGAGATCGGTGGCACGGTGGGCTCGGTGTTTGATGGTTCAATGCTCGGTGAAAAAGTGAAAATTTTTGGATGTGTGTTTTTCTTCTTTTTTGTTTTTTTTTCTGATTTTGTTAAACATTTATACCAATTATTTTGCTGCAAGGGTATACAAACTTCGGCAGAGCCGGCGTTAGCTTCTTTGATATTTTACTTTTATTTACTTTCCAGTGCTCCATACATTTTGCTCTTGTCGGACCTATAGTTGTGGCGACAATGGAATTATTTCCTTTAGACTTTGTATTTCCCAAAACAATCCATCCAAACTGCGTATTCTGCCCCAACAACCCGTCAATTTTTGTAACACCACTTTTTACAATACGGGTGTATACATCAACTCCCAATACCACGTCAACCCGACCAGGCTTATTGAAATTTGGATCGGCTAACACATACGATGGCCATTTTGACTTATCTACATCTGCTTTTTTCTCTGGAACAGCTGTCATTAATTTAGGCAGTAAAATCGCTTCAACCTTAAGAGCTCTTTCAACGGTTCTCGCACTTTTATTGCCAACTTTATTTTGTACTTTGATGTACTAGTTTTCGGTAATGACATTCCGCTTATCTCCGTGTGTCTCTTTATTTTCAGTAATTTTAGAATCTGAGCAGCTTCCTCAGAAGCGATAATTGGATGCCCCTACCTGTCATTGAGCAAATATCCTCATTTGCGCGTCTCTTATTGCTTGAATGTTTCAAGGACCTTGTGCATAACTGCACTTTCTTGGCTAATTCGACCCTTTCTATTGGAGTCAAGCCTTTGAATTTATAGCACTGTAATGTGCTGTGCCCGGCAACTTTGCAAATCGGACAATTTTCATTCAAAGCCGTAATGGTATTTTTTATTCGTTTTTTATCGAGCTTAGAGAACAATATCTCTGCTCCAAATATTCTAAGACTGCTTCGTCTTCTTAACTTGGCTCTCATACAGCTGAAGAGCCTCTTTGTCCAACTTCCTTAATATGAGTTGAGCGAATATCACGTCAACCTCATCGGACAGATTGGTCGTTATTTTAATTTAATAATTACGTCAATCACCCCTTTAATATTTTTCGCGGACTCATTGTTGATTACCGGTAAATCAACTGTCTGGTTAAATTGTTCGGAAAATATCCTGCGATTATTTTCATACCGCTAGGTTAATAAATCCCAAGCGGCACTATAGATGTCGGACGAACCCGACAATAAATGAGCTACCATGCTCCTCGTAACGCGGATTTTAAATAATTAAATTTAGGAACAGGACTAAGATCCTATCTTTTGTCTATTAATTCAAAAAACAATTCCGCGAACAGGTCCCACTCTTTCAGTTCTCCGAAAAACGTGGCTACCTGAATTTTCGGTAACACCGGCAGTTCCTCTCTCATACAAACATTCTAAACTTTGACTACTGCCGGTTTGTTTATAATCTCTTCCAATGCTCCTAGAGTATTCTGTACATCAAACTCTAGCTCCTCTGTGGCATCTTGGAACTCACTGTTCGCTACAAATTTTTCTTACAGATCTTCAACCTTTTTCTGTACCTTCTGTCACATAAAATTAATATTACTTCTGTGGATTTTAAATATTTCCACCTTCTTTTCAATGTCATCAATGTCAATGTTCACCATCTCCAGGTATTTCCGAAGTTGGCGAACTCTCTTCAAACTTATTTTCTTCACCTACTCTTTCCTTATCTATGACCGTATCCACCTTAGCAGCGGCTTCTTTACTAGTGCTAGGCCTAACGTCTTCTTCAACGACAGTTGATGTTGGTGCTTGGTTTAAATAGATATAAGTACACAAATTATAATAACTAAATAATAGCAAATAACTCCCATATTGTGAACACATGTGACCCAGAATTAATAAGTAAATCTTGGGTAACCCTCTCATAGCAGTTATTGGCTATCAATTCATTGAGTACCCCTGCTAGGGTCAGCAATAATCAATCAGTAGCTGACCTAGCAGCTACATAATGAAAGGTGGAGCTAAAATGACCTATGCAGCGGGGCCTATATAAGTAGAGTCTAGTTCTTAGGCTAATTAGAATTCAATATCTGTAAGCAACGGGTGAGCATCGCTGTGTCTATGCCACTAGATTATGTTCTAGGGGCATTTACATTATAAATAATATACATTTACACCCCGCATTTCTTTTTGGTGACCCCGACTTTGGTCAACAAGGGGACTAATTTAAACAACGCGCAAAAGAGGACTTTGGTCAACAAGGCGACCATTTTAATTGTCTTATTGCTGATACGCTTTGGAAAAAATTGGAATTCCATTGCGAGGGCTCGGGTTTGCAGTCTGGCATCAATCCGGGGTCCCGATATTTTGTAGCAATTAATCACTTGATGATAATTGCATTTGTGTATACAGGTCAACATTCCGACTGTATTACATACCAAAACAAAAAAAAATATCAAAGAAGCTAAATTCGGCTCTGCCGAAGTTTGTATACCCTTGCAGCAAAATAATTGGTATAAATGTTTAACAAAATCAGAAAAAAAAACAAAAAAGAAGAAAAACACACATCCAAAAATTTTCACTTTTTCACCGAGCATTGAACCATCAAACACCGAGCCCACCGTGCCACCGATCTCTACATACTACGCCACCGTCCTTTCTTACCAAGCATAAGCTAATTCGACATACATATATGCAAACCCATTGCATCCCGCTCTTTCAATTTCGTTCTGTGTAAGAACACAACTAAAATATTTCTGTCTCTCTCACACACCGCGTGGTGGAGAATTTTTGCATATGTGTGTGTGTGCGTGAGCATTAAAATACATTTAATTTCTACCAAACATGATTATTATTTGTAACCTTAATAATTATCCGATCTTGTTCAAACTTGGCGTAGGGTGTATGGGTAAAAAATGAATTTAGATGCAACATCAAAAAAACAATAATTTTATATATTTCTTATTTGGTGCCGCACGGATTCGAACTCGGGTCTTTTGTGTTTGTACGGTAGATTTCTTGGAATTTGTTTTTGTTTCTTTGCTGCCAAAGAAAATTGCTTATTTTACTCGAGGTACCTCCACTTTTTAGTTAATAGCTCCGGTGATAATTATCCGATCCGACTAATTTTCAAACCCACCATACTTGATAGATCAAGGAACTTAACTTTTTATGTTTGAACCATGTAGCTTGAAATTTGAGGCTGTCATCGTGATTCAAACAGACAGACGGACAGACGGACACACGGACATGTCTCAATCGACTCGTCTATTGATGCTGATCAAGAATATATATACTTTATGGGGTCGGAAACGTATATTTCTATGCGATACAAACATCTGACCAATTTTATAATACCCTCTGCAAGGGTATAAAAAAAAAAAAAACAATTACTTCTGTTTGTGAGACAACTGACCGAGTCAGCACTTTGTCACCTAGTGAATTTGGCGACTAGAATCACCGCAGAAAAATATACATATATAAAAAATTTATAAGACCAAGTTCATGCAACAACACTATAAGCTTATGTGCTGAGTTGTTGATAACTTTTAAAGTGATTGATTCCACAAAATATATATACATTCTGCGGGTTTGACAAGTAAATCAGTATTTTGTCCAATTGGTCAACTTGGCGACCAGAACCACGCCAGAAAATTTTAAAATAGAATAATACATACATCATTATATTATTATTATACAATTATTGTGGAGCAATTCTACTCTGTCAGCAGTTTGGCGGGCAACACACCTAAAAATAAACCCCTTATGCGGCAGGTACTGACCTATGTCACTGTGATAGAGAAGTCAGCATAAAGTTATTTTGCATTGCAATAACAAATTAAAGTGGATTGGGTAAATTAAATATTTACTAGAGCAATCCGCCAGACCAAAATTAAGGTCTGAATAATTTACACAAAAAGAGCAGTTGTGATAAAAGCATAATCTTGACCACATATTAAGTGCGAGTCGGAGTGTACTTTTGTCTTGAACATAAACAAATACTCCCAACGGGTCAAGATAAGCTATTATCATGGAGGAGATTTACGCTCAACAAACGGAATGGGGAGACGCCATTCAGTCGATGATCCGTAATTACAAAAAGTATTCTACCGCAAGGAAGACGAAGGTGTCATACTTTGCAGAAAAAATTGAAATGATGGAGTACCTATGGGACAACTTTGAAAAAGGTCATCAGGAGTTGATGGAAAAATTGAGTCTTCAACCATCTGACCATGACTACTTCAAAAAAGAGTACCACCCCAAAATGAAAAAGACGGTGGATGAAATCATAAAAATCTGGAAGGCTCAGATACTCAAACTGGAAGAGGAATCAGAGACCGATCAGAAAGGAGAGCGGCAAAAGATAGAGCCACTGATGCGACAACAGAAGGCAATGATTGCATCATTACTCCGAATTTTGAATCAGATAACGTCTGAAGGAAAAGTTCACTACAAGCCGATCATTGAAAAACAGTGGAAACAGATTGAACTAATCCACTTTGAAATATATAAGGCAGTAGCAGAACCTGCGAGCATTGAACGCCGAGAAGTTAGTGCTCAACTTTGCCATAACAGCAGAAACGGAGGTGCGTGTACAAGCAGGGTCGGCACTCCAATTACCAAAAATATCCATCCCAAAGATTGATGGAAACTATTTGAAATGGCAACAATTTCATGACATATTTGCAAAGATGGTGCATGAGTCAAGCGTGCCTGCGGTACAGAAAATGTGGTACCTAAAGGCAAATCTTTCCGGAGAAGCGGAAAGGTTATTTAGGCATCTGGAATTAACAGAAGCCAATTATGACACGGCTTGGAAAATGCTGCAAGAACGATTTAGCAATAAGCGTGTGTTGGTTACGGCAGTTTTCGAATTATTTGATCATCCTAACATTGGAAACGACGCTCTGTCAATAAAGAATCTTCATGATAATATTCATGAATCATTGCAAGCTTTAAGGAATATAGGCATTGACACAGAAACTTGGGATTCTATTATAAATTTCCATATGACGAGAAAATTGGATAGACTTACCCACACCTTATATGAACAATCCGTTTCCGATACAAGGGAATTTGCGGAAGAAATGCCATTTGAGAATCTGTACCGTCAGGTCCGCTTGCAGGGTGGGACCGGTATGCTTGACGTCGTTCAAACTGACACCTCTGGTGGATGAACTAGGTTTATTGAAGACGACGCGGATTTTAGTCGTGGTGCTATTGGGCTTGAACAGCGCGTGATGAGGCAAACAGAATTTCTTGGAGTCAGTATGAGGGGGCCCGCGGATCATATGGTAATGCAGAATACCAAGGAATTCCTTGCATTTTTGGAACAACGTTTCCTTGCCCTAGAGGCGATTGGTACCAAGCAGTCCAGGGAAAGGCAAAAAATATGTGCATCAGCGTCTGGCACAAACTAATCTTCATGTCCGTTCTGCAGTAAGTTAAATCACAAACTGTTTCAGTGTGATAAATTCAAAACTAAATTTGCAGCAGAACGGTTAAACTGGGTACAGCGACAATACAATGTCAATTATTTAAAAACCGACCACATGTCGAAGGCTTGTACCTGGAAGGGATGCTTAAAATGCGATAAAAAAAAACATAATACATTGTTACATTTGGGAAACAACAGCTTGAAACCAGCTATAACAACCGCGACTAACCAATTAACCAATGAGCGAGAAGGAGAATTTCGTGCGCTCCTAGATAGTGGCTCCCAGGTTAATCTAATCTCAGAGAGATTAGTAAAGCAATTATCATTGAGAATAGAAAAGGCATCGCTACGAATCGAAGGAGTAGGAGGGCAACCACAGATCAGCAGATCCAGAGTAAATGTTCTTGTGAAATCAAAATACACCGATTTCAGTACAAGAGTGGAAGCATTTGTGTTACCGCACATTGTAGCAGATCAACCCACTGAAGCAATAACTCAGAAGTTTGACCTGCCGAAAAACATACACCTGGCAGATCCATACTTCAACAAAACTAGTAAAATCGATTTGTTACTACTACTAGGAGCAGATCACCATTTCTCAATTCTACCACCTGGACAAGTAAAACAAAATAAGCGTCCAACGCTCCAATTGGATCATTGCTGGAAAGATAAATATGGCTACATCTGCTACCTATATGGTGGCGACCAAGCCTAATGAACTGTTGGAGCGATTCTGGAAACTGGATACCTTGAAACCTGAAGAAAAATATACAAAGGTCCAGAGGAAGAATATTGCGAAAAGTATTTCTTGGACAGTTTACATAAAGCTGCAGATGGAAGATTGAACATGAAAGAAGTAGTGCCCGAAAGAATACCAAAGCAGCATTACTTCATACCTCATCATTGTGTACTTAGACCTGACAGTACCACAACAAAATTAAGTGTGGTATTTGATGCTTCATGTAAGACATCTTCAGGAAAAGCTTTGAATGATATCTTGTACCCAGGACCAGTGGTACAAAGTCAGCTATTTTCAATCCTACTGAGGTTTAGGGCACATAAATATGTTTTCACTGCGGACATAGAGAAAATGTACCGGCAGGTATGGATTAATCCAGATGATCAATTCAACCAAATGATTGTCTGGAGATACAGCCCAAACGAGAAACTAAAATATTATCGCTTGCAGACAGTCACATATGGAACAACGTCGGCTCCGTTCCTCGCAACAAAAAGTTTGGAGTATTTGGCAATTAAAAACAAGGAAAAAAGCAACAACACTAAAAGATGACTTCTATGTGGATAATTGCCTTACCGGAGTAGACAGCTTGGCTGAAGCACTGCAAATCAGACAAGAGCTGGTTAAAATCCTTAAACCAGCCGGATTCAATCTGAGAAAATGGTGCTCAAACAATGCACAGCTACTGGAGGACATCCCAAAGGACGACATATGCAGCAGCATTAATTTAGGTGATGCAATTTAAGGAGCAATTAAGTGCGAAAACTTTGGGCATAACTTGGATAAGAGGACAAGCTTTGTGGAAAGGCCCAGCGACACATGAGAGGAATCACAAGATGTGTAATCCTATCAGAAATAGGGCAAATATTTGATCCATGGGGACTATTTGCGCCTGTGGTAGTACGTGCCAAAATCCTACTGCAACACTTTGCGTCCATAAAATTCGAAATGGATGCCGATTTACCAACTAATAATTTAATAACTATATCGAGCGGATTTGCAAGAAATGCAAATGCCCAGGCACATATACGACAGAAAGGTGCCAACTTCGCGTGAAATACACACCTTTTTAGACGCTTCAGAAAAGGCATATAGAGCTGCTGTATACACCCGGGCTACATACAAAAACGGACAAATTTCCGTGAGACTACTATGCGCAAAGTCACGAGTAGATCCATTGGAAAAGCAATCATTGCCGCGTCTTGAGCTATGTGCAGCAGTGCTGGGAGTTCGACACGATCTCCAAATAGAAGCAGAAAATGTTGAAGCAGTTCTATGGTCAGATTCAAAAATTGTATTGTCATGGATTAACTCTCGAGCATCTAATTTTCATACGTTTGTGGCAAATAGACTCACAAAAAATACATGCTGTCTTCATTCCAACACAATGACGGCATGTATCGTCAGCCCTGAACGCTGCTGATGTTCTATCTAGAGGGATACCGGCATCTCAACTAAGCACGCACAATTTATGGCTATATGGACCATTATACTTGCGCGGGCCACGATCCCGCTGGCCAGCACCTTTCAAACCATCGGAACATACGGCTGATATTTCAGAACGGAAAACCAAGGTGTTCAGCATGGCAGCAGTGAACAACAAGGTTTAAAACGAAATGGATGATGCGTGGATATATAAAATAAACCACAAGAATTCATTCTACCGACTGCGGCGAATCGTCGCATACGTTTGCAGGTTCGGCGGGCAAGAGGCCCTTCGTGGTATTGCTCGACAGCATTATCACATTATCAAGATCAAGTCAATGATCAGAAATGTAAGCCAAAACTGTGTAAGGTGCACAAGATTTCGGCCACAGCTATTTAAACAAGTCAAGCGAGACCTACCGCAGCATCGAGTCTAACAAGTTCCACCGTTCCTTAACGCAGGTGTTGACTACTGCGGACCTCTCTGGATTCACCACAAGGTGAGAGGAAAAGGCCAGACAAGGCATACATAGCAGTGTTCGTATGCTTTGCCACTAAGGTTATACATTTGAAACTCGTGGGCGACTTATCCACATACTCATTTTTGGGCGCAGTACAGCGCTTCATAGGAAGACGAGGAAAATGTCAAACGCTCCATCGTGACAATGCTACAAACTTTGTAGGAACGCACAACCAATTAAAGGAACTGACTGAGTCTATCCACTCCGAGAAGGCCTCAAGTGCTATTTTTGAATTTTGCTTTTAAAAGGGAGTACAGTTCAAATTCATTCCGCCACGATCGCCACATTTCGGAGGCTTATGGGAGGCAGCAGTAAAATCAGCCAAATACCTGATCCTCAAGAATGTGTCAACAGCGAATTTAACATTCGGACATCTGTCAACAATCATTGTTAATGTGGAAGTAGTACTCAACTCACGGCCATTAGCACCAAACTCAAATGACCCAAACGATTTAACCGCCCTGACGCCAGGTCATCTGCTTATTGGCGAGCCATTAGTAGCACAACCAGATGTAGAAAAGGTCCAAAGGAAATCATTACCCGAACAATGGGAGTTAGTTCAGAGGTTGAAACACACTTTCTGGACACAATGGTCACAAGAGTACTTGCAGGAACTACAGAGTGCTTCCTAGTGGAAGAAACCATACAAAAATGTCAAGGAAGGAATGATGGTGATCCTTAAGGTAGACAACGTGCCAATGCTACAATGGCCAATTGGACGAATCATCAAGAAATACCCTGGTCCCGATAGATATGTGAGGGTGGTGGATGTAACAAACAGCTGAAAGAATCTTCAAACGAGCGATTCACAAACTGGCTAAACTACTTCCAAACGCAGAGCCAGGAGGAGCATGGCTAACCAAAGCCAAAACGCATCGCTACAGCACTACCAACTCTAGCAGTAAAAATTTTAATGATGTTATTTATGCTACCACTGGCTCTGGCGCAGACAGTAAACATAACACAATTTGACGATAAACCAGGCATATACTACGAAAAAATTGGTACATCTCAATTTACTGGATCTGACTGGACCATTATTGCGTGCTATGATTTAAATACGTTTTTGGAAGAAATTGAGTCATATGCAAACGGATTAAAACGAGTAGGAGACATGTGTTCACAACTATCTCCACCAGAACCATGTTTTGCGATGCAACAGCACTTGCATCACATCTTCGACGAAATAATAACAGGAAATGAATTTCTGCACATTAAGCAGATGAAACGAGATCCCTTGGAAATTGTTGGGTCCATCGCCAAAGGAATATTTGGCATTCTGTACTCAGAATACGCTGAAGAAATGTCACAAGAAATCAAAAAGGTGAAAGTCATTGAAGAATATTTACTGACATTGATGCGAAATCAGACATCAATCATTGACTCAACTATAAACATATTTAAAAGAGATGAAGAAACTGTCAAGAAACGCTTCAAACAATTGGATCAGCAAATGAGTGACCTATTAAATACAGTATGAGATGCAGTAAAGTTACTCCAATGGTACATTACGGCAAACTTGCAACGCATACAGGCAGAATTCACCCATGTGTTAACTGGTATCCACCACAACCAGATTAGCCCACTTCTACTGTCCTTAAAACAACTACACCAGCATGCGGCACAATTAAGAGCTCATCTTCCACCCGGATTGGCAATGCCAGGCTCACACACTGACGGAGGGAACCATAGTGAAGGATCATGTGATCTTTAAGATCACCTTGCCTCTCGTGACCACCGAGAACCTGGAATTACATAACTTAATTCCCATTCCTGCAATCGGACATTATGGGATCATGATCATGGATGTTTAAATCCCAATTATCGCAGTAAATAGACACAGAGACCAGTACATTGGTCTGTCAACACAGGACCTGGCACAATGCTACCCAATGAAGGAAGAAGAATACATTTGTTTCGACAACCAAACAACTTTTACTACTAATAGTAGCTGCGAGTTTCAATTGTTTAGAGAAAAGACTTCATCAATGTGTCATTATCAAGCAAACCAACAAACCGTTTGTATGGTACGACCTGCATTACAAAAATCGCTGGATATTTCCGACAAAATCGCCGATGGAACTATCAGCAGTATGCGACGACAACATAATCAGCGTGACCATTAATCAAGGAGGTCTTCTATTTATGGATCCAGGGTGCACACTAAAACACCCCGCACTTCAAGTTTCTGGTCACCATGTGGAAACTCTCATCTAACTTCTCATCTGGCACGGTACCAAATATAACGAAGGCAACCTTGATGAACAATACTTTGCAAATGGGCTCTCAGGAACTAGAGAGTTTAAGCAATCAATTATTAGCCACGACCCAGATGAAACTACCAAATAAACTTGAAGTACCCCACCATCACCATTACATCTCATATGCAGCGCTGGCAACATCCGTAATATTACTGGTTGCATATGTAATTAATGTGTGGGGTACAAAGAGACCCGTCAACCCAACAAAAAGAAGGAAGAGAATCTAACAAACTACAATCATCCAGTTTACAGGAATTCGAGATCAACGTAGAGTAATGTTGAACAAGTCTTCAACGGCCGGGAGTATGTTGGTGCTTGGTTTAAACAGATATAAGTACACAAAATACCACTACATTCTACACAAATAATACCCCAATTATAATAACTAAATAATAATAATAAATAATAATAAGTAAATCTCGGGTAACCCTCTCATAGCAGTTATTCGCTATCAATTCATTGAGTACCCCTGCTAGGGTCAGCAATAATCAATCAGTTGCTGACCTAGCAGCTACATAATGAAAGGTGGAGCTAAAATGACCAATGCAGCGGGGCCTATATAAGTAGAGTCTAGTTCTTGGGCTAATTAGAATTCAATATCTGTAAGCAACGGGTGAGCATCGCTGTGTCTTTGGCCGCCAACCACAATATAATTCTCAGCCTTCGTGGTCCACATAATTCAAGTGTTGCTTGCGACAGCCCTATGCTACTAGATTATGTTCTAGGGGTATTTAAATTATAAATAATAAAATATAAATAAATATACAGGTTTTTATTTAATCAGTTGAGTTACCAATATCTACATTGCTTGGTCCTATGGCTTTATTTTTTATCCTTTTTATTAAAATATGCTCATAATCAACTTATTTTTGAAGTAATCGTGATCGACTAGTTGACATTTCAATAGCATACTATGATTAGCTATCCACTTTGTTCGAAATTCATCCACCTCCTTTAAAATTTCCTTATTTATTTTACTAGCAACTAACCATTCTAAACTCTTCTATTAACGTGGGTTGCTTCTGTAGGAACTCAATTGTCTTGTCTGACAACATTTTAATAAATTTAAATCTTTTTATATATATGTATAAATATATATAAACAAATATAATTCTTATTGTATCTTATCTGTTGCTGCTGCTGTTGCTGCTGCTGATGTCGTCCTTCCTTCTTGATGAGTGATGAGCGATGTTAAGGGGGTTCGTCTTTGTGCCCACGTCTCTGGGAATTCTCGGGATTCTCACTTCCACTGTACACCGAGACTGCGTATACTCTGGTCACTGGGCAGTTCCACTGGGATCTTTGACACTGTTCCTGCCACTGTCAATCTTGACTAGAACTTCTATTAGTCTGTCTTTTTTTTCTTTTTATTTTTGCTCACTCGGAATATTGAACCGAGTCGCGATTTGAGATTTTCTTTTGCGGAACTTTCCTTTTTTACGTTAGTTCGATATATTGGCTTCGAACACGCCACACCAAATTTTTGCCGACACGAATTTCGACAATTGCTCCACAGCAAACTGATTTTTAAATACGGACGCACTTTTTTTTTTTAATTAAATATTTTTTAGATATTTTCATTTATACTCCGTTTCTTACCACTGGTGGGGGAAAACAGGAGTTTTTTATTTTGCTGCCTTTAGCTGGTCTTAGCATATAACGTAGCTAGATCGCAGACTGAAGGAGCTGGTCAACCTCTATGTCTTTTTCTACTATTTATATTCCAAGCCTGCGTTGATCGTTAAATGTTTAGCAGAATGCATCGGCTGAAACATAACTATATTCACGGCACAATTTAGAACATTTATTGACACAAGTCAAAAAATATTTATTGTCTTTAGAAAATATATCGATGTGAAGTATCTCTCCAACGTTGTTGTGAATTGGAGTTTCGCCGATGTATTGTTTCTGTGGGTGTCGGTCATATTTTGTCTTATAAAAAATTTTACAGATTGCGACTATTACGTTAGTTAGATGGGTCATTTTAGGGAAAAAATAATCTTGAAGTATCTGTTTTATATTTTCTTGGGCCGCTCTATGAGCTCTATTATGGTCTGTAACTATGATTTCTTTTTTTTCGTTTTTATCGTGGACATCAATAACCAATTTGTTGGCATACCAAAATTTGGTGGAAGGGAAGGTTTCTACTATTTTGTTTTGGATGAATGCCAAAGTTGGCAAATCACATTTAATGGCGTTTACTACGACATTTTTTACTGCATCACATACTTTCTCTATGAAGATTATCCCTGTCTGAAAAATATATGACATTTCTTGTCTTATTCCCGAACATTATAATAATTTTCTGGGAAGCCGTAATGCCTTCTTCGATAATTATTTGGATTCGAAAGCAGTTAATTGGCTTTTCTGTGGATTCGATAGTATAGTTTAAAGATTGTTCACTATGAATAGTGCCTAGATCTGATGGAATGTCCTCTTCTAAAGCATAAATATTTTGTCTCGAAAGCGCATCGGCAACGAAGTTTTCTTTTCCCGGTTTGAAAAAAATTTGGGCATTATGCTCGTAGATAAATGTTTTCCACCTTTTGATTTTCGCGTTTGTGTTCTTGTCCGAAACGGCAAATGTCAGTGGCTGATGGTCAGTAAAGATATTTAAATTCTTTACGCCGCACAGTGGGGCCTTTTCTCATTTCGCTTATTAAAAATCATATCTTCTAAAGTAGTGAAGCGATTTTCAAAATTTGAAAAGCATTTGATAGCTAATTGTTCAAGCTACAAATGGAGTTATTACCGAGGTGCCTCGTGCTCGGGTTGCTTAGATATAGAAAAGTCAAAGTTGAAAAATATGTCTAGGCATATTTTACCCTTAAAATTCACTTAAAAAACGCTTTTTTTGATGACAAATGAACTTTATTATTCTAATTTGATAAGATAAATAAGATTTTTTAATGTTTTGTTTTAATTTTTTACTGAAATTGCGAAAAAAAAAAAATTTGATTTTTTTATGTTAATTTTAAAAATTTTATATTGGTGGCTCATTTTCAGCAAAATAATCTTCAACATTATCTTTTATATCTAATAAACTTATCATTTCGGAACTATAATTGCTTTCTTCTATGTATTTCCGTGTTCGTACTTGTCTTATTGAGGCAATAAGTGGATCCGATGAGGCTGCCAGCATTTTGAAAAGGTCTTCATTTTGTCTAATCCGAGATATATTGAATGTATTAGTATTTCTAAACTTTTTGTAGTCCTTGTTCTTACATTCCAGTGCTTCTTCAGACAGCTCTCCATCTGGTAAGCACTGATACTCGATTAAATTCTTTCCATGAGCCAAAATCCTATGTACTGTGGAGGTTAGCTTCTTGTGAGGGTACAATTCAGTCAAAAGTTCAGCTGTTCTCGATGCATATTCGGCAAATTTAGTACCATTTATCATTTCCTTGCAGTTTAGAACATTAAGGATAACAGCCAACCTTTTAATGATCTCATGATTAACACCTGTTATCAATGATGTTATGTGATCATTTTCGAAAAATTTCCTCGCAGTATTTCCATCATTCGTATTCCCCTATCCGTACTTTGGGCAGTCAACTTTTAATCCAAGCTTGCGGGAGAACTCACCTTGTCTAATTTCCTTTCTGCTTTGCATATCCTCTCGAGGTGTATTCTCGGTTTTTGCTTCTCCTGGCCGAGGAATTGTGTAGGCTAACTTCAAAATAAATTCCATACAATTTATTCTGCAATGCAACGGAGAAATTCCATATTCATAGCAGTTTTCCTCATCCGTTGAACAGTCTGAATTGTGAAAGTCTTTTTGAGTTTTTTTGCACATGGGGCATCTTAAAGACGAGGTGGTGTTTGTAATATCCTTTAACACTTTTCCATCAATCATTGTGAGGAAAAAATCAATCTTAACCGTTATCGTCCTTCCACTCTTGTTTTGAATAACAGTTGGTTCCAGATGGCTAATTTGATTTTTTAGTTACTTTACTTTGACATAAATACATCGTTAATTTCAAATACACCCCCTCAAAGAAAGGAACTTAAATCTTAGATATATGTAACACCCAATGATAGACTGCATTCATCATGTTTGTTTCCGCTTAGCCCCTTTATTAAGACATCTGCTGGCATTCGCTCCGTCTGCATATACTCTACGGAAATGTCACCACTTCTATGCTTCTGCTGGATGAAGTGGTGACGCACGTCAGTATGTTTTGTCCTGGGATGAAAACCGAAACCTTTGACCAAATGTTGTGCGCTTTGATTGTCGTTAAAAATGCGCACGGATTCACATTTTATACCAATATTCCTTATGAGCGCCTTCAGGTATAAAGCCTCTTTTACTGCCTCTGACAAAGCCAAATACTCTGACTCTGTACTTGATAATGCAACTGTGCGTTGCTTGCGTGCCTCCCAGCTTATGGCGGCACCAGCCAATATAAACGCTTGGCCAGAATAGGAGCGCCTATCGGATAGATTGCCTCCCCAATCTGTCAGAAGTCCTCTCTTCTTTGTACCGTTGAGGTAACGTAGGATTCGTTTCGCTGCCTTCCAGTGATCGACAGTGTAGTTAGAGTTGAACTGACTCATGAAGTTTACTGCGTATGCAATATCTGGACGTGTGGTAACTGAAAGAAACATTAAAGAACCAATTAAGTTTTGATAAGGATACTTTTCCATCTCCTGTTCCATTGGTTTATTCGGGCGCCGCAGTACTTTGCAAAATGGCATCAATATATTTTTCCTGAGATATAAAAACTCGATGCTGCGACATATCCTGTTTAAATTCCATGCCCAAGCACGTTTTCGCTGGGCCAAAGTCTTTCATCTTGAACATCTTGCTGAGATCCGACTTTGTTTGCTGCAACCACTCTGGATGATTTGAGGCCAATAACATATCATCGACGTATATAGTGACTATTAACAGTTTGTGTTTCTCCCTTTTTACGAATAGACATGGGTCCTGTTCAGTAGCTTCCAGACCTATTTCATGCAGCTTTGTTGACAGCTTCCAATACCATCGTAGTCCAGTGTAGCATGTTCTATCGAGTGATCACTGTACACAGTGAAGCATATAAATAATGCATTGCTGAATATTGCTGAATTAACAATAATAACACAAGCGACCAGCAATGTAACATGATACATCCTCACTCTTGCATATATCCATATATGCATATTTAGCTTACGTTAGCATTTATGACATAAGCAGACCGCTCCTCTGCCGGCGTCACTGGCAGCGCAAGTAAACTCTTTGTTAAGAACCAACAATTCATTCTATAAGATTCAATTCAAGACACATGTAGAGAATAGAACATTCTATTATATTCTATACAAGACACATGAAGTGAACACATTCAATATACATAAAGTGAACATTAATATTAATAAAAGAATAAATAATTAAACAATCAAACAAAAAGACTTGAACTATTTCATTGGATACAAAAATGGGAAATATTTAATTCTTGGATGCGAACGGGATCTATTTAATACATGGCGACCGTGACGCAGGTCAACTGACCTGGAAATCTGCAAAGGAAATACTAAGAAAACAGCAACAATTATAACAATACATGGATAAGTTTTCGGCATGGAATTAAAACAACAATAACAGCAACAATAAAAACAATAACAGCAACAATTATAATACATGGCATGGAGACAAAAATACACTGGATAAAAAGTGGAAAATAAATTGGCCAAAAATATAAAAATCTGAGTGAGTAGAGTGAGAGCATGGCAAGGAGAGGTGGTGTACAAAACAAAATCAACAAAAGAATAGCACACATCAAGTGGCTACTCTACACAAATTCAGTACCCCCTCCATGGGCAACTGCCCAAAAATTGCCAAAAAAAGAACTTGACTTTTTAAAGTCAATTGTGAAAAACAAAAAGCCAACTGCTCCTCCTCACTCAGAGGCGAAGGCCATACGAAATATTGCCAAAAAACTAATAATCAATATTCCTCCAGTAACAGTGCCACTACCAAAAAGAAAAGAAGAGTGCCCTGAAGACTGCCCTGGACCTCTATAGAGTGTATTCTGTGAATACACATGTTGGAAAAAATCTGGTGCGAGGACCGGCACCGGTACCGCCTGAGCCCATAGGCCCAGGACAGCAGCAGCAGAGACGACACAGCGTGAAAAGCAGGCCGCTTTTTACGCCACCGATGGAGCATCAGCGTGCCAAACCGGCGACGACCAGCTGATGCCCGAAAGAGGGTGCAGGAGACAAGAAAAATATTTACCAACACAAACACAAAAAACACTTATTATCAACACAAACACCTACATAAAATTTAAAAAAAAAAAAAAATTAAAAAATTTATTATAAGCTCAACGTATAAGAAAAACACAAAAAAAAAAAACCAATTGTAAAACAAAACATTGTTAAATTGAGCGGAACCATTTCCGATCAATAAGAGCATAGCCTGTAAAGCTATGCGCAAAATTAGGTAGGGTGGTGTAAAGGAAAATTTTTCTATATAAATATACAAAAGTTTTCTTAAAAATTGTCTCGAATTTTATATGTTTGATAATAGTATAAATAAGTCTGATGATTCAACTACAAATTTGATAATTGATAAAAAATCCAAAATGGGATTGATAGACACGAAGACAGTGGACTCCACTGCCAACGTGATAAATAAAGTTGAATCATCAAACGTTGATTTAAGCATTACTAATGCACTTTTAACGACCATGGTTGTCATCTTACTCGCATATATATTGTTCAAGGCATACAGGCTTCACAATAAATGCATTACAAAAAGAGCCTTAAGCCAAGCCAATGACTTGGACAAAATTTAAATGAGATATGCGAAGCTAAAATCAAAATAACAGTATGAAAAATAAATAAATAAAAACAAAAAAAAATTTATATATATATGAATATTATCAAACATAACAATTATATTCCCTCAAAATTTTTTTTTTTTTTTTTTTTTCACAAATTTTTAAAAATAAAATCAAAAATTGATATTTCAATCCTAATTGAATTTTGTCGAATAATATGTATTAACTAAAACAGGAAAATGAGCATGTTAGACACCTATTTCAGCAAGATAGTACAGGACTACCCTAGCATAGAGACCGATATAATCGAGGTTTTTAAGAGTGAAAATATCAACTCACCTCAACGCGCTATCAGCTTAGCAGAAATAGAAATATATTACTTGGAAAAATTTGGTGAACAATTCCCAATCCAAGAGAATAGTAGGGTACGTACCTGCTTCATTTTATCACTTCCATTTATTTGTTGCTTTTCAAACGCAACAGGAACATTTCTGTTCTATTTAATGGATGAGAATCAGGAATAAAAAAAAAAAAAAATTATAAGAAAAAGAATAGAAGTAAAAAAAAAAAAAAAAAAGAAAACAAAAATAAAATAATAAATATACAAAAAGGGAAACCCCAAAATTTTAAAACCAGAGATAGAGATAATTAATATTGTTGAATCAGACTAGATATATAGATAATAGGAGATCAGAAATATTTCTTTTCAATATATATATACTTAGCTAAAGCATGGAATGGGAAGAATTATTTCTCCAAATCCAAAGAGTAAAAGAAAATTTCAAAAAATCATATAAGTGTATAACGCAAAATAGGAATGTTCAGACGGAAACGCTGAATAAGCATGCGATAATTCTGGTTGACTCTTTCAATGAGGGACGAAGATTAGTGCATGAAAATAAGCTAAATATAGGTAGCACGAACTGGTCAAAAATTTCAAAGTTATTGATCAAGTTACGAGCGAATCTAATTCAAATAAAGGATAAATACGAGTTGGACATATTTGTACCAACTGTTTTGAATTCACCTTTAACTATAGAGGTTGCAGAACATAAAGAAAAATTAGAACTGGAAAGTGAAGAATCAGACGAAGGAGAAATTGGAGAAAAAGATCTACACGATCTAACAATTCCCGCGTCACTCACTTTACCACAAAAAGATAACGAATCAGAATTAGAAACATTGTCTGAACAAGACAACGATTCTGTCTTTGAACTAGATACAAGCGTTATACCCAAAAATAACAAAACTGCTGAAGCCAATGCTCAAAGAGCATACATGAAGGATATCTCCAGCGCCTGAATTTAATGGTCAAAAGGTGCATCTTCAAAGATTCATAAGAGCTTTGAAGTTAGTTAATGTCACCAAAGGAGATTATGAGGACATAGCTGTTGAGGTAATAAAATACAAAATTATTGGCCCAACACTACGCAAAGTCGAAAATTTGACAACAATAGATGCAATAACAAAGAAATTGCAAGAGACCATAGTCGGTGAATCATCCGACGTAATAAAGGCTCGGTTGCCAAAAGTAACCCAGAAAGGAAAAACGGCCGATAAGTTCACAACTGAAATCAATAATTTGCAACAGCTCTTGGAAGCTTCGTATATTGATGAAGGCCTATCAGCAGAACATGCTGAAAAATTCAGTACAAAAGAAGCCGTTAAAACAATGGTAGATAACTGTGAACAAAATAGGACAAGGACAATAATTGAAGCTGGAAACTTCAAAACTATGAATGAAGCCATCACTAAGTACTTAGAAAAGAGTACTGAAACACTGTATTGTTTGCTGGTAGAGGAAATGGTCGCTGTTATTATAATAATTATAATAACCGTAGTAACCAAAATTACCAGCAAAACAGATACAATAACAATGGCAATAACAATAACAATCTAAGATAAAAAATAGAGGAAACAACAGAAATAACAATAATAGAGGAAATAACCAACAAAATGGTTATAATAATAATAACGGCAATAACAATGTCCGTGTAGCTCAGACTACTTCGGGAAACTCCCAGACTCCTTTAGATACCCAGATGTAATAAACAGCAAGATTCACACCATCAGTCTTAGCCAAAATACATTTGTAAGTTTCATAAATGTGGCAACAGGAAAACGGTTAGTACTTTTAATTGATACAGGTGCGGAAATATCTATATTAAAAGAAAATTCCGATGCTTTCCAAAAAATACAAACAAATAAAATTATCAACATACAGGGAATAAGTCAAGGAGTAACTAAATCCAAAGGAATTACTTCTATTGAGATACAAACTTCTCAATATATAATCCCACATGATTTTCATATCGTAAATTCCCTTTTCGCTATTCCATGTGATGGAATACTAGGAATCGATTTCATCAGAAAATACAACTGTCAATTAGACTTCAATCCGTCCGAAGACTGGTTAATAATTAGACCAAATAATCTTGGATATCCAATATATGTACCAATTTCGTACAGTTCTGGTAACAATTCAATAGTGTTACCAGCAAGATCTCAAGTTGTCCGTAAGATTAATTTAAATTCAACAGAAGACGCGGTCATAAGACTGCTAAATACAACAGAAGAGGATCAGATATAGATCCTGAACGGAGAGAAAATGCAGTAATAACCACTTTATCAAAAAATTTTCCACCACAATTTCATAACCGTCTAACGACGTTATGCAAAGAATATAGTGATGTATTCGGTCTTGAATCCGAATCAATAACTACAAATAATTTTTATAAGCAATGAAGCAAGCAAGTCGTCCCTGCCGACATTGAGTATACCCTGTACCTACTAGTTATTATATTGAATAAAGTCAAACACCCTCGAAATAGCGATTAATTTCATAAAAAAATTTCTTTAGCATGCCGCAACAGCGAACGCATGCTATCTCGCTCACTCTTTCCAGCTAGTGTCGCCTTGGCAATTCAGTTCAAAATGCACATTCGTATTTCTCCGATATTTATTGTCCGATTTCAACTAAAATTGGTCAGATGATGCATATTAGCCACATTATTAGGTGTGCCAAATAAGAATGTGATTCTATCTCGCTCTTTGTTATCTGCCAATGCCGCCTTGGCAATTCAGTACAAAACGGATATAGCCATATCTCCGATGTTTATTGTCCGATTTTAACAAAATTTGCTCAGCTGGGCCAGTTTGGGTATATAATTAGGTGTACCAAGAAGGAATACGATTTCTTGAAGGCAGTCCTAGTTATCGTTTTTTTCAAATTGCGGGGGCGGAAGTGGGCGTGGCTAAAATTTGAAACAAACTTGAACTGCTTTGACATTAGACGGATGCTCACACCAAATTTGGTAGCTCTAGCTCTTATAGTCTCTGAGATCGAGTGGCTCATACGGACAGACGGACAGACGGACAGACGGACATGTCTCAATCGACTCGGCGGTTGATGCTGATCAAGAATATATATACTTTATGGGGTCGGAAACGCTTCCTTCTGCCTGTTACATACATTTTAGCGACTTTAATATACCCTTTTACCCTTTGGGTACAGGGTATAAAAATTAAGACTGATGGAATTGATGATATCTTAGATCAACTAGGTCGAGCAAAATATTTTTCGTGCCTTGACTTAATGTCAGGTTTTCATCAAATTGAACTAGAAAAAGAGTCACGAGACATTACATCCTTCTCAACATGTAATGGCTCATATCGCTTCACGCGATTACCATTCGGTTTAAAAATAGCGCCAAATTCGTTCCAGAGAATGATGACTATAGCATTCTCTGCATTTGAACCTTCTCAAGTTTTCCTTTATATGAATGAATTAATAGTCATAGGTTGCTCCGAACAATATATGCTCAATAATCTTAAAGATGTTTTTGAGAAATGTCGGCAGCACAACCTAAAGTTACATCCTGAAAAATGTTCATTTTTCATGCATGAAGTCACCTTTTTGGGACATAAGTGCACAGATAAAGGAATCTTGCCTGATGACACAAAATACGATGTCATTAAAAATTATCCAGTCCCACATGATGCGGACAGCGCTAAAAGATTCATCGCATTTTGCAATTATTACCGAAGATTTATACAAAACTTCGCTGATTATTCTCGTCACATAACAAGATTATGTAAGAAAGATGTAAAATTCGAATGGACAGTTGATTGTCAAAACGCGTTCGAACATCTAAAATCAGCATTGATGAATCCAACTCTGTTACAGTACCCAGATTTTAGCAAAGAATTTTGCATAATCACGGATGCAAGTAAATATGCATGTGGAGCAGTCCTAACCCAAAATAAAAATGGACTTCAGCTTCCAGTTGCATACGCATCTAGATCTTTCACAAAAGGTGAAAGTAATAAAAGTACTACAGAACAAGAATTAGCGGCAATTCATTGGGCAATTACACATTTCAGACCATACATTTATGGTAAACACTTCACTGTCCAAACGGATCATAGAGCATTAACTTATTTGTTTTCAATGACAAATCCAACTTCAAAGCTGATAAGAATGAGACTTGAATTAAAGGAATACAATTTCACCGTAGAGTATCTAAAGGGTAAAGACAATTTCGTAGCCGACGCGCTATCAAGAATCACAATAAAAGACTTACAAAATATACAAAGTAATAACAAAATTCTGAAAGTCACTACCAGAAACCAAAGTAAACAGTTAGATTCCTGCGCAGGAAAAGAAAAACATAACGATATAAAAGATTTGCGAAAGCAATTTCTTAATGCTTCTAAGCCCAACGTATATGAAGTCATTATAAATGACGAAGTACGAAAAGTAGTGACCTTGCGTATAACTGAAACTCTATGCACATTCAAACATGGCAAGAAAGTTATAGCAAGAATTGACATTTGCGATATGTATACTAATGGAATTCTCGACTTAGGTAAATTCTTCCAAAGGCTTGAAAAGGAAGCCGGTATACTTAATATCAGCCAAGTCAAAGTGGCACCGAGCGAAAAGATCTTTGATACAATTTCAATAGATTCTTTTAAATTAATGGGCAATAAAAATTTAATATCGTTAAGAGTAGTGCTACTCAAGCCGGTGACCCTATTATCAAGAAATGATAAAGAGAAAGAAGCAATACTGTTTACGTTCCACGATGATCCGATACAAGGAGGTCACACTGGAATTACTAGAACTTTAGCCAAAATAAAAAGGCATTATTATTGGAGAAATATGACACGAGATATATCTCAATATATTAAAAAATGCAATAAGTGTCAAACATCAAAAATAACAAAACATAAGAAAACTCCATTAACAATAACCGAAACGCCACAAATGGCTTTCGATCGGGTAATTGTGGATACGATCGGTCCACTTCCCAGATCAGAACAAGGAAATGAATATACAGTAACTTTAATCTGCGATTTAACAAAATACCTTGTGATTATACCAATAAAAGACAAAAGTGCAAAAACAGTAGCAAAAGCTATATTTGAAGATTTTATTCTGAAATATGGTCCAATGAAGACGTTCATTACGGACATGGGAACAGAATATAAAAATTCAATTATTGAAGATTTGTGCAAAAATTTGCAAATTAAAAATATAACTTCAACTGCACATCATCACCAAACTGTAGGAACTGTGGAGCGAAGCCACCGAACACTTAACGAGTTCATACGTTCATACATTTCAGTTGACAAAACTGACTGGGATGTATGGATAAGATACTTCGCATATTGCTTTAATACAACACCCTCTATGGCACATGATTATTGTCCATATGAGTTAGTTTTTGGTAAAGCCTCAAACTTGCCAAAACATTTCAATACAATAAACAGAATTAACCCACTCTATAATATTGATGACTATGCTAAAGAATCAAAGTTCAGATAAGAACAGGCTTATAAACGAGCCAGAATAATGTTAGAACAGCATAAAGTCAAAAATAAAGAGTTATATGATAGGAAGATAAATGATATAGAACTAGCAATAGGTTTTGTTAAGAAACGATACAGGTCATAAATTGGAAACTAAGTATTTAGGTCCATATATAATAGAAGAAATAGAAAGTAGAGATAATGTTATAATAAAAGATAGTAAGAATAAAAAACAGGTAGTACATAAAGATAGGTTAAAGATTTTTAATTCCTAATTGGTTAATACATATAAATCAAAAAAAAAATCTTTAATGAATAATATATAATTTTTACAATTTTCTAATATTTTCTAAATATTTTTTTTCTACTATATTTCATCAAATTTAAAAAAAAAGAGAGTAAAAAAGAAAAAAATATATATTGTTTCAAATAAAAACGCAAATCAAATTGCAGGGTATATATATATATGTATATTTATTTATATTTTTATTATTTATAATAAAGATGCCCCTAGAACATAATCTAGTGGCATAGGGCTGTCGCAACCAACACTTGAATTGGGTGGACCACGAAGGTTAGAGAATCTATATTGTAACTGGGGGCCAAAGACACAGCGATGCACACCCGTTGCTTACAGATATTGAATTCTAATTAGCCTAAGAACTAGACTCTACTTATATAGGCCCCGCTGCATAGGTCATTTTAGCTCCACCTTTCATTATGTAGCTGCTAGGTCAGCAACTTATTGATTATTGCTGACCCTAGCAGGGGTTCACAATGAATTGATAGCCAATAACTGCTATGAGAGGGTTACCCGAGATTTACTTATTAATTATGGGTCACATGTGTGTACAATATGGGAATTATTTACTTAATATAATTGGGGTAATATTTGTGTAGAATGTAGTGGTGTTTTGTGTACTTATATTTATTAAAACCAAGCACCAACATATATAATAATAATAAATATAATAATTAATAAATAATTCAAACATAATCAAATTTTAAAATAACTCCATAAATTACGTTATTTTTCTAAAGGAGGGGGATGTAGCATGTTCTATCGAGTGATCACTGTACACAGTGAAGCATATAAATAATGCATTGCTGGATATTGCTGAATTAACAATAATAACACAAGCGACCAGCAATGTAACATGATACATCCTCACTCTTGCATACATATATTCATATATGCATATTTAGCTTACGTTAGCATTTATGACATAAGCAGAGCGCTCCTCTGCCGGCGTCACTGGCAGCGCAGCTACGCGGTCTTAGCTAAGTAAACTCTTTGTTAAGAACCAACAATTCATTCTATAAGATTCAATTCAAGACACATGTAGAGAATAGAACATTCTATTATATTCTATACAAGACACATGAAGTGAACACATTCAATATACATAAAGTGAACATTAATATTAATAAAAGAATAAATAATTAAACAATCAAACAAAAAAGACTTGAACTATTTCATTGGATACAAAAATGGGAAATATTTAATTCTTGGATGCGAACGAGATCTATTTAATACACCAGATTGACGTAATCCATATAAAGCTCTCTTTATTAGACAAACGGGATCCTTCATTTTTCTTAAAGATTTTTGCCATTGTTTGGCCGTTTTGATGTACTCTGCATCCGGGTGTTGTTGCTTCGATCCAATTGGAACTCCAGACTTAACCTTTTCCATAAATTCGTTGAACTCTTCTGGAATGTTCATATAAACTTTTTCTTCCAATTCGCCATTGAGATATGAGGTGACCACGTCCATTTGATGAATTTCCATGTCGAATTCTGCTGACAACGCTGCTAGTAATCTGACTGAAGTGAATCGTGCCACTGGCGAATACGTTTCGTGAAAATCCTCTCCAGGTTTCTGTGCATAACCTTTTGCAACTAATCGAGCCTTCTTTCGGCCTTTCTCACTGCCGTCATCTTTTTGTTTGGAAAACCATCATGTTTTTAATTACTTTACGATCTTTGGGTCGTTCCACAATTTGCCAAGTTGTGTTTAGGATCTGCGCCATAAATTCATCTTCTACTGCTCTCATCCAGTTTGTAGCATCATCACTACTTTGTGCCTCCTTAATGGTCAATGGGTCGTTTGTTGCGGCACTGAATGCGAACTCGCATTCCTCGAATACATCTTTATTTGAAGATCCACTAGCTTCTTCATCATTTTGGCCATTTTCATTTTCCTTTGCTGGTTGATAGACTTTCCGTGGTCTACCTCGTTGACCTGTCCTTAATAACCTTGGACGACCTCTTCCGCGTTGCGATTCTTGATTTGCTGTTTCTATGATGCTCTCATCATCTGATGAACTGCTTTGTGATTCATCTGCGCTGCTTTTTAGTTGAATATCTATGCCCTCTGCGGGTTCCTTATAGAATTCTTCAAATTTACTTTTGAATCCTGAAACATTCAAAAATTTGACATCATTACTAATTATTACATTTCTTTTCTTCGGTTGATACAGCCTGTAAGCTTTTGACTCTGAAGCATATCCCAGCAGTATACACTCTTCCGATCTTGATTCAAACTTTCCCTTGTTGTTATCCTTTATAAGAGCAAATGCCTTGGTACCAAATGTACGCATATGTCAGACTGATGGGACCTTTGAAGTCCAGTACGTGTACGGCAAGTCTCCAGATAATGCTTTTGTTGCACATCTATTTCGGATATAGCACGACGTGTTGATTGCTTCTGCCCAAAACGAGGGTGGAGCACCAGATTGTTTCATCATACACCTGGACATCTCTACCAGTGTACGGTTGTATCTCTCAGCTATGCCATTCTGCTGAGGTGTGTGTGGTACGGTTAAACGTCAACTAATACCATTCTTCCTTAGAAATTCATCAAACTCTTTATTACGGAATTTCGTTCCGTTATCGCTTTGCAACGCCTTGATTTTGTGACCTGTAATATTCTCAACGAAAGACTTGTATATTTTAAATGTTTTAAATACTTCCGATTTTTGTTTGAGAAAATAAACTGAACTGTAACGGGAATAATCGTCAATAAAGGTTACAAAATACTTGTATCCACTCATTGATTGAGTACGCATAGGTCCACACACGTCACTGTGGACCATTTCTAATGTCTGTCTTGACCTAGTTTTTATACTGATTTGCCGACTGCTTTTCAGTGATGCAAATCTCACACTGCGATAATTTCGTGTTCTCTTTTATGTTCATACCGTGAACTTTTCCCGATTTTGCTAAACTTTTTAAGTCACTCTCGTTTAAATGGCCCATACGGTAGTGCCATATGTCTATTTCATTTGCTTTGTCATTCACATTGTTCACTTGGCTTTGTTCTTGGACATTTAAATAATACAAATTCCCGTATCTTTTTGCACGTAGCCACACTACTTTATTATTTTTCATAATAACTGCTTCATTCTTGCGAAAATGAACTTCGTACCCCTTGTCGGTACGAACAACCACTATCGAGACACCACATGTTATTTGTCATCTCTATATTGAATGCTTGCTCACCAATACTTAGAGCTTCACTTTTTCGGCGCCACCCAGTCGCGAATTATAACAGGGATGCCAGATAGTTACTTTACTTTGACATAAATACATCGTTAATTTCAAACATTTGCAAAGCTATTTGCGAATTGGAAACGCTCATGGTGTGACTCAACTTCCTAAGCTAAAGGCAGAGCTGATGGCAAGTCTTTAGATCTTGCTGAAAATAATATATCACTGAGGGATTTCTTTGTTATTTCTTTGGAAATAAATACTCTTAATGCATCGGCACGTTTTTTTATACCCTGTACCCATAGGGTAAAAAAGGTATATTAAAGTCGCTAAAATGTATGTAACAGGCAGAAGGAAGCGTTTCCGACCCCATAAAGTATATATATTCTTGATCAGCATCACTAGCCGAGTCGATTGAGCCATGTCCGTCTGTCCGTCCGTATGAACACCTAGATCTCGGAGACTATAAGAGCTAGAGCCACCAAATTTGGTGTGAACATGCGTCTAGTGTGTACACAGATCAATTTTGTTTCAAATTTTTGCCAGGCCCACTTCCGCCCCGCAAATCGGGAAAACAAATAACTAGAGCTGTATTCTTACTTAGCACGCCTAATTATATACCCAAACTGGACCAGCTGAGCAAATTTTGTCGAAATCGGACAATAAACATCGGAGATATGGCTTTATCCGTTTTGTACTGAAATGCCAAGGCGGCATTGGCAGATAAGAAAGAGCGAGATAGCATGCGTTCGCTGCTGCTGCATGTAAAGGGGAATTTTGTTTTGAATTGATTGTGATTTTGAGGTTGTTCGATCATTTATCTAGTGACTACGCAGATCAAGAGAGTTTAAAATTTTTGCCACGCCCACTTCCGCCCCCGCAATTTAGAAAAAACTAATTATTAGAGCAGTTTTTAAGAAATCACAATCTTATTTGGCACACCTAATAATGTGGCTAATATGCATCATCTGACCAATTTTAGTCGAAATCGGACAATAAATATCGGAGATATACGAATGTGCATTTTGAACTGAATTGCCAAGGTGCAACTAGCTGGAAAGAGTGAGCGAGATAGCTCGGTAGCTGTTGCTGCATGTTAAAAGGAATTTTGAATTAAGTTGATGCGAATCTTGATTTAATATAACTACTTTGTACAGGGTATACTCAATGTTGGCAGGGACGACTTGCTTGCTTCATTTCATTAAGGGAAGCAGCTATGGTGGAATCATATGTCATTGTTTTGTTTATTAAAAGTGTCAATTTTTTCTCGATTTCGTCATAGTACTGAATTGTTGATAAATTTCCCTGTCTTAGTACGGACAACTCTTGTTTTACTATATAAATCAGTCTTTTGTCGGAATAAGCAAAGTCAAGCCTGTTTATTATAGCTTTGAAATTCAATGGTGTGTCATAGGAAGACAGTACCATATTGGCAAAGCCTTTGATTTTGTTTCTCAGAATGCCCAATGCCTGCCTGGTAATGCTTTGAGCTTCCATCATGACACTCAAAAATCTTATACGCTGTATGCGCAGGTTTTCGCCATGAGACATATGTTTCAATTTCCTCGAAATCAGGTACCAATTTCACACTATCTAAGACCTCATTTTACTCGATGCCCGTAATTATTTCGGCATCTCTGAAGACCTCTACTTCTGGTACAGACGTGGTTAGATTTTTAAATTCATTTCTAATATCCTGTATTTGTTTCTCAAATACCTGTGCCTGACTTTGTAGTGCACTGATAACTGCACTATTAACTGCGAACTCTAATATTGCTTTCATACTTTCCTCATTGAAAGGCATTTTGTTTATTTTTCTTGTTGGTATTAATTTGCCTTTTAGATATTTTATTAAATCTTTTAGTTCACTATTGTATTCTTTACTGTCACTTATGTCGTCCATAAGATATTTTTTTAATCTTCATTTATTTTAATCTGTGTTACAAAGATACAATTTCTTTATTATATGATGATGATGATTTTTCTTGTTGATGATTTTTTGTTGCTGTTTTTTATACCCTTGCAGAGGGTATTATAAAACTGGTCAGATGTTTGTAACGCAAAGAAATATACGTTTCCGACCCCATAAAGTATATATATACTTGATCAGCACCAACAGCCGAGTCGATTGACATGTCCGTCTGTCTGTTTGTTCGCAGCTTTTCGAACTTAAATTTTAAGCTACGTAGTTGAAACTTGGTAGTTAGTTAGCTTTCTTAAAGGTGTAGGTAGACAAAGTATGAAAATCGGTCAGATCGGTTTACTATATGATATATCCAATATCGGAAAAATAGGGTTCCAATAAAAATTTTTTTATTTTTCTTTTGGAATTTAAATCTAATTTGTACCAAAACACTACCCAGCAAGTTTGACTCAAATCGGATAATTATAACGGCTACAAATCAATAAAACAAATCATCAATATAAGCTATTTACTCCAGCAACAAAAAATTTCAAAGAAATCTGCTGTACCAACACAAGAGACCCTGGATCAAATCCGCGCGGCACCAAATAAGAAATATATAAAAATATTGTTTTTTGGTTGTTATTTATTATAACTTGTTGATGATTTTGTTGTTGTTTTTTTGTTTTAGTTGTTTTATATAACTTGTTGATTATTTGTTGCTGATTTTTGTGTTTTAGTTATTTATTATAACTTGTTGATTATTTTTTCTTTTTTATTACTTTTAGTAACTTGTTGGTTTTTTGTTGCTGATTTTTGTTTTAGTTATTTTATATAACTTGTTAATTGTTTCTTTGCAAGCTCCAAATGCCGATCTGACAGTTTAGATTCCTTGCTCAGGGTTTTTTTTTGAGTTTTAGTTATTTTTTAATAACTTGTTGGTTTTTCCTTGGCAAACTCAATTGTCGGTCTGACAGTATTGATTTGTTGCTCAGGGTGTTGAGTACTTTTTCACAAAGTTGGGCGCCAGTTAACTTGTTGATTTTCTTTTTGATGATTTTGTTGTGGTTTTTTTTTTTGTTTTAGTTATTTTATATAACTTGTTGATTGTTTTAGTTATTTTTTAATAACTTGTTGTTTATTTTTTCTTTTTTTTATTACTTTTTAGTAACTTGTTGGTTTTTCCTTGGCAAACTCAATTGTCGATCTGACAGTATTGATTTCTTGCTCAGGGTGTTGAGTACTTTTTCACAAAGTTGGGCGCCAGTTAATATATTTCTTTACTTGTGCGATGTCACTAAGTAGTCAGGTTATTTATTTGGTTGACTTATTCACTTTATTGTTCATCAAAGACTAAAACTAAGAGTATAAAAGTGTTCTTATGGTAAGCTTACCATAAGCCCTGACCTATAACCGCTGTATCAGCTATTATGCTGCATGGATCAAGTTCAGACGTCACGACGTCCGCGCGTGGAACGTTGGCAGCGGTGACGAGGTTGTATTGCAAGCAGAAATATAACTGCAGCTTTGCTGCCTATGCAGAATTTAGGCCGATGACTTACATATGTCAGGTCGGATGTGTTAACTTGCACATATATGTACATACATACATATGCATAAGTGAGTGCAATATTCTAATATTTTCTAAATATTTTTTTTCTACTATATTTCATCAAATTTAAAAAAAAAAGAGAGTAAAAAAGAAAAAAATATATATTGTTTCAAATAAAAACGCAAATCAAATTGCAGGGTATATATATATATGTATATTTATTTATATTTTTATTATTTATAATAAAGATGCCCCTAGAACATAATCTAGTGGCATAGGGCTGTCGCAACCAACACTTGAATTGGGTGGACCACGAAGGTTAGAGAATCTATATTGTAACTGGGGGCCAAAGACACAGCGATGCACACCCGTTGCTTACAGATATTGAATTCTAATTAGCCTAAGAACTAGACTCTACTTATATAGGCCCCGCTGCATAGGTCATTTTAGCTCCACCTTTCATTATGTAGCTGCTAGGTCAGCAACTTATTGATTATTGCTGACCCTAGCAGGGGTTCACAATGAATTGATAGCCAATAACTGCTATGAGAGGGTTACCCGAGATTTACTTATTAATTATGGGTCACATGTGTGTACAATATGGGAATTATTTACTTAATATAATTGGGGTAATATTTGTGTAGAATGTAGTGGTGTTTTGTGTACTTATATTTATTAAAACCAAGCACCAACATATATAATAATAATAAATATAATAATTAATAAATAATTCAAACATAATCAAATTTTAAAATAACTCCATAAATTACGTTATTTTTCTAAAGGAGGGGGATGTAGCATGTTCTATCGAGTGATCACTGTACACAGTGAAGCATATAAATAATGCATTGCTGGATATTGCTGAATTAACAATAATAACACAAGCGACCAGCAATGTAACATGATACATCCTCACTCTTGCATACATATATTCATATATGCATATTTAGCTTACGTTAGCATTTATGACATAAGCAGAGCGCTCCTCTGCCGGCGTCACTGGCAGCGCAGCTACGCGGTCTTAGCTAAGTAAACTCTTTGTTAAGAACCAACAATTCATTCTATAAGATTCAATTCAAGACACATGTAGAGAATAGAACATTCTATTATATTCTATACAAGACACATGAAGTGAACACATTCAATATACATAAAGTGAACATTAATATTAATAAAAGAATAAATAATTAAACAATCAAACAAAAAGACTTGAACTATTTCATTGGATACAAAAATGGGAAATATTTAATTCTTGGATGCGAACGAGATCTATTTAATACACCAGATTGACGTAATCCATATAAAGCTCTCTTTATTAGACAAACGGGATCCTTCATTTTTCTTAAAGATTTTTGCCATTGTTTGGCCGTTTTGATGTACTCTGCATCCGGGTGTTGTTGCTTCGATCCAATTGGAACTCCAGACTTAACCTTTTCCATAAATTCGTTGAACTCTTCTGGAATGTTCATATAAACTTTTTCTTCCAATTCGCCATTGAGATATGAGGTGACCACGTCCATTTGATGAATTTCCATGTCGAATTCTGCTGACAACGCTGCTAGTAATCTGACTGAAGTGAATCGTGCCACTGGCGAATACGTTTCGTGAAAATCCTCTCCAGGTTTCTGTGCATAACCTTTTGCAACTAATCGAGCCTTCTTTCGGCCTTTCTCACTGCCGTCATCTTTTGTTTGGAAAACCATCATGTTTTTAATTACTTTACGATCTTTGGGTCGTTCCACAATTTGCCAAGTTGTGTTTAGGATCTGCGCCATAAATTCATCTTCTACTGCTCTCATCCAGTTTGTAGCATCATCACTACTTTGTGCCTCCTTAATGGTCAATGGGTCGTTTGTTGCGGCACTGAATGCGAACTCGCATTCCTCGAATACATCTTTATTTGAAGATCCACTAGCTTCTTCATCATTTTGGTCATTTTCATTTTCCTTTGCTGGTTGATAGACTTTCCGTGGTCTACCTCGTTGACCTGTCCTTAATAACCTTGGACGACCTCTTCCGCGTTGCGATTCTTGATTTGCTGTTTCTATGATGCTCTCATCATCTGATGAACTGCTTTGTGATTCATCTGCGCTGCTTTTTAGTTGAATATCTATGCCCTCTGCGGGTTCCTTATAGAATTCTTCAAATTTACTTTTGAATCCTGAAACATTCAAAAATTTGACATCATTACTAATTATTACATTTCTTTTCTTCGGTTGATACAGCCTGTAAGCTTTTGACTCTGAAGCATATCCCAGCAGTATACACTCTTCCGATCTTGATTCAAACTTTCCCTTGTTGTTATCCTTTATAAGAGCAAATGCCTTGGTACCAAATGTACGCATATGTCAGACTGATGGGACCTTTGAAGTCCAGTACGTGTACGGCAAGTCTCCAGATAATGCTTTTGTTGCACATCTATTTCGGATATAGCACGACGTGTTGATTGCTTCTGCCCAAAACGAGGGTGGAGCACCAGATTGTTTCATCATACACCTGGACATCTCTACCAGTGTACGGTTGTATCTCTCAGCTATGCCATTCTGCTGAGGTGTGTGTGGTACGGTTAAACGTCAACTAATACCATTCTTCCTTAGAAATTCATCAAACTCTTTATTACGGAATTTCGTTCCGTTATCGCTTTGCAACGCCTTGATTTTGTGACCTGTAATATTCTCAACGAAAGACTTGTATATTTTAAATGTTTTAAATACTTCCGATTTTTGTTTGAGAAAATAAACTGAACTGTAACGGGAATAATCGTCAATAAAGGTTACAAAATACTTGTATCCACTCATTGATTGAGTACGCATAGGTCCACACACGTCACTGTGGACCATTTCTAATGTCTGTCTTGACCTAGTTTTTATACTGATTTGCCGACTGCTTTTCAGTGATGCAAATCTCACACTGCGATAATTTCGTGTTCTCTTTTATGTTCATACCGTGAACTTTTCCCGATTTTGCTAAACTTTTTAAGTCACTCTCGTTTAAATGGCCCATACGGTAGTGCCATATGTCTATTTCATTTGCTTTGTCATTCACATTGTTCACTTGGCTTTGTTCTTGGACATTTAAATAATACAAATTCCCGTATCTTTTTGCACGTAGCCACACTACTTTATTATTTTTCATAATAACTGCTTCATTCTTGCGAAAATGAACTTCGTACCCCTTGTCGGTACGAACAACCACTATCGAGACACCACATGTTATTTGTCATCTCTATATTGAATGCTTGCTCACCAATACTTAGAGCTTCACTTTTTCGGCGCCACCCAGTCGCGAATTATAACAGGGATGCCAGATAGTTACTTTACTTTGACATAAATACATCGTTAATTTCAAACATTTGCAAAGCTATTTGCGAATTGGAAACGCTCATGGTGTGACTCAACTTCCTAAGCTAAAGGCAGAGCTGATGGCAAGTCTTTAGATCTTGCTGAAAATAATATATCACTGAGGGATTTCTTTGTTATTTCTTTGGAAATAAATACTCTTAATGCATCGGCACGTTTTTTTATACCCTGTACCCATAGGGTAAAAAGGTATATTAAAGTCGCTAAAATGTATGTAACAGGCAGAAGGAAGCGTTTCCGACCCCATAAAGTATATATATTCTTGATCAGCATCACTAGCCGAGTCGATTGAGCCATGTCCGTCTGTCCGTCCGTATGAACACCTAGATCTCGGAGACTATAAGAGCTAGAGCCACCAAATTTGGTGTGAACATGCGTCTAGTGTGTACACAGATCAATTTTGTTTCAAATTTTTGCCAGGCCCACTTCCGCCCCGCAAATCGGGAAAACAAATAACTAGAGCTGTATTCTTACTTAGCACGCCTAATTATATACCCAAACTGGACCAGCTGAGCAAATTTTGTCGAAATCGGACAATAAACATCGGAGATATGGCTTTATCCGTTTTGTACTGAAATGCCAAGGCGGCATTGGCAGATAAGAAAGAGCGAGATAGCATGCGTTCGCTGCTGCTGCATGTAAAGGGGAATTTTGTTTTGAATTGATTGTGATTTTGAGGTTGTTCGATCATTTATCTAGTGACTACGCAGATCAAGAGAGTTTAAAATTTTTGCCACGCCCACTTCCGCCCCCGCAATTTAGAAAAAACTAATTATTAGAGCAGTTTTTAAGAAATCACAATCTTATTTGGCACACCTAATAATGTGGCTAATATGCATCATCTGACCAATTTTAGTCGAAATCGGACAATAAATATCGGAGATATACGAATGTGCATTTTGAACTGAATTGCCAAGGTGCAACTAGCTGGAAAGAGTGAGCGAGATAGCTCGGTAGCTGCTGCTGCATGTTAAAAGGAATTTTGAATTAAGTTGATGCGAATCTTGATTTAATATAACTACTTTGTACAGGGTATACTCAATGTTGGCAGGGACGACTTGCTTGCTTCATTTCATTAAGGGAAGCAGCTATGGTGGAATCATATGTCATTGTTTTGTTTATTAAAAGTGTCAATTTTTTCTCGATTTCGTCATAGTACTGAATTGTTGATAAATTTCCCTGTCTTAGTACGGACAACTCTTGTTTTACTATATAAATCAGTCTTTTGTCGGAATAAGCAAAGTCAAGCCTGTTTATTATAGCTTTGAAATTCAATGGTGTGTCATAGGAAGACAGTACCATATTGGCAAAGCCTTTGATTTTGTTTCTCAGAATGCCCAATGCCTGCCTGGTAATGCTTTGAGCTTCCATCATGACACTCAAAAATCTTATACGCTGTATGCGCAGGTTTTCGCCATGAGACATATGTTTCAATTTCCTCGAAATCAGGTACCAATTTCACACTATCTAAGACCTCATTTTACTCGATGCCCGTAATTATTTCGGCATCTCTGAAGACCTCTACTTCTGGTACAGACGTGGTTAGATTTTTAAATTCATTTCTAATATCCTGTATTTGTTTCTCAAATACCTGTGCCTGACTTTGTAGTGCACTGATAACTGCACTATTAACTGCGAACTCTAATATTGCTTTCATACTTTCCTCATTGAAAGGCATTTTGTTTATTTTTCTTGTTGGTATTAATTTGCCTTTTAGATATTTTATTAAATCTTTTAGTTCACTATTGTATTCTTTACTGTCACTTATGTCGTCCATAAGATATTTTTTTAATCTTCATTTATTTTAATCTGTGTTACAAAGATACAATTTCTTTATTATATGATGATGATGATTTTTCTTGTTGATGATTTTTTGTTGCTGTTTTTTATACCCTTGCAGAGGGTATTATAAAACTGGTCAGATGTTTGTAACGCAAAGAAATATACGTTTCCGACCCCATAAAGTATATATATACTTGATCAGCACCAACAGCCGAGTCGATTGACATGTCCGTCTGTCTGTTTGTTCGCAGCTTTTCGAACTTAAATTTTAAGCTACGTAGTTGAAACTTGGTAGTTAGTTAGCTTTCTTAAAGGTGTAGGTAGACAAAGTATGAAAATCGGTCAGATCGGTTTACTATATGATATATCCAATATCGGAAAAATAGGGTTCCAATAAAAATTTTTTTTATTTTTCTTTTGGAATTTAAATCTAATTTGTACCAAAACACTACCCAGCAAGTTTGACTCAAATCGGATAATTATAACGGCTACAAATCAATAAAACAAATCATCAATATAAGCTATTTACTCCAGCAACAAAAAATTTCAAAGAAATCTGCTGTACCAACACAAGAGACCCTGGATCAAATCCGCGCGGCACCAAATAAGAAATATATAAAAATATTGTTTTTTGGTTGTTATTTATTATAACTTGTTGATGATTTTGTTGTTGTTTTTTTGTTTTAGTTGTTTTATATAACTTGTTGATTATTTGTTGCTGATTTTTGTGTTTTAGTTATTTATTATAACTTGTTGATTATTTTTTCTTTTTTATTACTTTTAGTAACTTGTTGGTTTTTTGTTGCTGATTTTTGTTTTAGTTATTTTATATAACTTGTTAATTGTTTCTTTGCAAGCTCCAAATGCCGATCTGACAGTTTAGATTCCTTGCTCAGGGTTTTTTTTTGAGTTTTAGTTATTTTTTAATAACTTGTTGGTTTTTCCTTGGCAAACTCAATTGTCGGTCTGACAGTATTGATTTGTTGCTCAGGGTGTTGAGTACTTTTTCACAAAGTTGGGCGCCAGTTAACTTGTTGATTTTCTTTTTGATGATTTTGTTGTGGTTTTTTTTTTTTTGTTTTAGTTATTTTATATAACTTGTTGATTGTTTTAGTTATTTTTTAATAACTTGTTGTTTATTTTTTTCTTTTTTTATTACTTTTTAGTAACTTGTTGGTTTTTCCTTGGCAAACTCAATTGTCGATCTGACAGTATTGATTTCTTGCTCAGGGTGTTGAGTACTTTTTCACAAAGTTGGGCGCCAGTTAATATATTTCTTTACTTGTGCGATGTCACTAAGTAGTCAGGTTATTTATTTGGTTGACTTATTCACTTTATTGTTCATCAAAGACTAAAACTAAGAGTATAAAAGTGTTCTTATGGTAAGCTTACCATAAGCCCTGACCTATAACCGCTGTATCAGCTATTATGCTGCATGGATCAAGTTCAGACGTCACGAAGCCGCGCGTGGAACGTTGGCAGCGGTGACGAGGTTGTATTGCAAGCAGAAATATAACTGCAGCTTTGCTGCCTATGCAGAATTTAGGCCGATGACTTACATATGTCAGGTCGGATGTGTTAACTTGCACATATATGTACATACATACATATGCATAAGTGAGTGCAAGTGCAAGCTGAAAATTATAAGTGCGATAGTTTCCCATATTTTACCGAATTTAAGGAAACCGATCTTACCTGTTAATTTGCATTAGCTCCAACAAGTGCACCGCGTCTCCAGAAACTACAAAAAATCCATTCGCAAGTTTTCATATGCGACATAAATACATACACAGGTGCACCGGCGTTTACCTACTTTGTGTATATAACACATTACGGTCGCGGTATCTATTTTTCATTGGTTTCCCTCACCAATTTTATAAATTTTTAGGCATTTGCATTTGCATTTCACATCAATTGTTTAACTTAGAGCGCAAAATTAATAAAACTTGCAAATTTCCAAAAGTAAACAAACCACCACTTGGCAGCACAGCTGATGCCCATTAGTGCTGGCCCGTGACGATCACGATCACGATCACCATCGCGATAGTTCTTTCTCCATCAATAAATAAAATAAAAATTAACTTTCTAAGGTGAAAATAAATAAAACTGAGAATAAATATTTATAAAAATTTCGACATGTTCGTTTGTATTAGAAAACGAGATGAAATAAATAAATAACATAAACTAATAATCCATAACTTAGTGTTGTGCATGTTATTGTTTGAACGTTGATGATATTCCAACACGCCCTCCTCAAACATAGCATTGCATTAATAATAAAGTAAATGATAATTTTCAAAATTTAACTAATTGTTTCGTGGTTCGTGTCCATTCTGGGACATATTCAGGGATCTAGCATTCGCTCTTTGGATTCAAGAAAAACCCAGAAAAACTTGATCAGATCACTATTATAACTTAAAATATCAAAGAAGCTAACTTCGGCTCTGCCGAAGTTTATATACCCTTGCAGCTTCATTGTTTTATTATTTAATTTAAAAACAAAATTTTTTAAGTAATTGAAGAGAAAACTCAACTAAAAATTTTCCCGAATTCACCGAAAATCGAATCCACCAAACACCGAACCATCGTGCGACCGATCTTTACGTACTACGTCACCATCCTCACTTAACTCACTTAAGCTAGTTCGACATACATATATAGCAAACGCATGGCATCTCGCTCTTTAAATTTCGTTCTGTGCAACAACACAGCGCAAATGTTTCTGTCTCTCTCACACACCGCGTGGTGACGAATTTTTGCATATGTGTGTGTGTGTGCGTGATTGCTTGGAATTTGTTTTTGTTTCTTTGCTGCCAAAGAAAATTGCTTATTTTACTCGAGGTACCTCCACGTTTTAGTTAATAACTCCGGTGATAATTATCCGATCCGTCTAATTTTTAAACTTAATCTGGATGATCGATTAAGGAACTTAACTTTTCATGTTTCAACCATGTAGCTTAAAATTTAAGCTCGAAAACGCATGGCTAAACAGACAGACGGACAGACGGACGGACGGACGGACGGACAGACGGACAAGTCTCAATCGACTCGGCTGTTGATGCTGATCAAGAATATATATACTTTATGGGGTCGGAAACGTATATTTCTATGCGTTACAAACATCTGACCAATTTTATAATACCCTCTGCAAGGGTATAAAAATACTGTAACAATTCATTTGTTCAAATAAGACTACAATTGTTAAAACAAAATAAAAAAATAGATTTAAGTCAATATTCATTTTAAAAATACAATATGGATTCTCTCAGCATCGGTGTAGGTGTATCACTCTTCTTGTAGTAATCCCAATTTGTTTCGCAACTCATTAAGGTAAGGGCTTGGTGAAGATGTCAGCAAGTTGATTGTCTGTGGATATGTACTCGAGAGAAATTTCATTATTTTTCACTTGTTCTCTTGTAAAATGATATTTTATATCAATATGCTTTGCTCTTTTATGACATGACGGGTTATTTGCAATAATTATACAGCCTTGATTGTCTTCATAAATTTTCACTGATTTGTTGAGTTTAATATAGAGCCAAATAGAGCCATATACTCTGCTTCAGTTGATGAAATTGCGACAGATTTCTGTCGTTTTGTATTCAAACAAATTAGATTGGCATCAACCATTTTAAATATGAAACCCGTTGTACTACTTCATTGCAACCAATCAGAATCTACATAACCAACTAATGTACATATTTGTTAAAATATATGAATGTTCCAGAACAATGCACGCATGTTACATAGTTTGTATCAACACATACATGTATATTATTTCTAAGTAATTTCTGTCATACTTGTATATGCACACATACCACATTATTACTATGTATGTATTCTGCGCTTGCCTAACCGAATTATTGGCACGCGCTTAGTCTCTAATAAACTTCTCAGTTGAGCGCACGTCTTCTCTGCCTCCCAACCCAACAGGTTAGGGGCCCAGAAGCGGTTATAGGTAGAAAGAACAAAAGACAGTGATCGGTTTTTGTGACAAAGTGTAGTGCACAAATAATTAAAGTTACGAACTTTATGTTAAAAGAAAAGAGACTCCAGCAAGATGATTAATTTGTATCATATTGAGAAGTTGGATGAAAAGAACTTTGATTCTTGGAGCATACAAATGCGAAGTGTGCTTGTTCACTCCGATTTGTGGGATGTGACATGTAACCCAATGCCCACGGAGGCAGCGGATGCTGCAAATCTGGCAGCAGCAGATCGCAAGGCATTAGCAACAATGACGCTAAGTGTAAAGCCATCGCAACTGGCATATATAAAGAACTGTGAAACAGCAAATGCGGCATGGACAAAACTACGAGATGTTCATCAGCCAAAGGGACCAGTGCGAAAAGTGTCGCTTTACAAGAAATTATTAAGTTTGCGCTTATTGGAAGGTCAAGGTATGCCAAGTTATTTAAATTCATTCTCTGAGATTTTGGATCAGCTTGCAGATGTTGGTATTGAGATGAATGATGAGTTACGAACCATCATTTTGTTATCTAGTTTGCCATATAAATTTGAGAATTTTGTTGTCGCCATAGAGACGCGCGACAATTTTCCCAGTTTTGATATTCTTTGCATAAAATTAAAGGAAGAAGCAGAGAGAAAAAGTCTTACGGAGACGAAAGAAAATAGACAAGAGGCATTCATCGTGTCACAGAACAGACATACATACCAACAACCACATTCAAACAAAAGTCGAACGCAAATTACTTGCTTCAAATGTGGCAAGCGAGGGCATGTAAAGGCACAATGCTAAACAGAGAGAGAGAGCAAAAGAGAGACCCAAAGAGAGACCAAATATAAAGAGAGCACAGAGAGCAAGCAATGCATCTTAATAAATATCTTGGAGACGGAGAGCATTGCAAAGAATTGGTGCTTAGACTCTGGCGCAACCAGCCATATGTGTTGTGACAAAAATATGTTCACAGAATTTGAGGCACATAAAGAGAAGATCAGTTTGGCAAATGCGGGTATTTTATATGCAGAAGGCTAAGGAAAAGTTAATTTGCAAACTAACTTGTACAAATTAACATTAAATAATGTACTCTACGTTCCACAGCTGGCAGGAAATTTTATGTCAGTGGCTCGTGTTATTGAGTATAACAGCGAGGTGTATTTTGGAAAATACGTAGCTAGAGTAATACATCATGGCAAATGTATTCTAAATGCTACCAGGGTTGGAAACTTATACGTTTTTGAAGCAAAAGTGGAAAACATCTTCGCAGCTATTGAAGATAACGGAGAGTTGTGGCACAGACGTCTTGGTCACCTCAATTACACAAGTCTGACGCAGATGAAGAATAAAAATTTGGTTCGTGGAATAACTGCTGAAAATATACATACAAACGTTCCTTGCAAAACTTGCATGTTAAGCAAAATACATGTGCAACCATTTCCAAAGGCAGCAGATAATCGAGCCAGTGAGATTTTGGAATGACGTTTGTGGACCGTTTGGAAATAAATCACTTGGTGGTTCAAGATATTTCCTCACATTTATTGATGACAAATCCAGAAGAGTGTTCGTATTTTTTCTAAAAGGCAAAGGATGAAGTTTTCAGCAAGTTTGTGGATTTTAAAAACTTAGTCGAGCGGCAAACAGTAAAAAAGCTAAAATGCATTCGCAGCGACAATGGTCGGGAATATGTCAATAAGGCGTTTGATGAGTTTTTGAAACTACATGGAATTTCTCGACAATTAACAATAGCCTACACACCACAGCAAAACGGCGTTGCAGAGAGAGCTAATCGTACTCTGGTTGAAATGACCAGATGTTTGTTGGCGCAGTCAGGATTGTGTGAGGCGTTATGGGCAGAAGCTATATACACGGCTGTATATCTTCGTAATCGATCTCCTACGAATGCACTGATCAACCAAACACCAATGGAAGCGTGGACCGGTAAGAAACCTTGTATAAGTCATCTTAAAGTTTTTGGTTCCGTTGCAGTGGCATTGTCCAAGGGTAATCATGACAGCAAATTTCAACCAAAAGGAAAAGAGTATCGCATGGTGGGCTACTCAAGAGAAGCCAAGGGTTACAGACTCTATGATGCAGAGACACGTAAAGTGGTTGAAAAGAGAGATGTACTTTTTGATGAGCGAGATCTCTTGGTGCAAAGTGGCAGTACGACAGTTACATTTGATTTGGCTGGACCTTATGGTCAAGATGAAGTTCCTTTTCTGGTCAAGACGAACAAGAGGAAGAGTTCTTTTCATAGCACAGATGAAAAAGAAGTTCTACATGTGGAAGAAGAACAACGAGTGGGTCCTGGAAGGCCGAAATTAATCAGGACGGGCAGACCTGGTCGCCCAAAGAAGCAGTACAACATCCTTGGATCTATAGTTGCAAGCGATGTGCCGATTCCAGCAACTTACGAAGAACCTATGAGTGGATCCTATTCATCACAGTGGCGTGAAGCAATGGCTACGGAATATAAGTCTCTGGTCAAAAATGAGACGTGGGAGCTGGTGGAGTTACCAAAAAACCAGCCCTTGGTAGGATGCAAATGGGTTTTTAGCCTTAAAAAGGATGCTCAAGGAGGATTAGAGCGATTTAAGGCACGGTTAGTTGCGAAAGGATGCTCGCAACAATTTGGTGTAAACTACACGGATACTTTTGCACCGGTATGCCGACTTGAGAGTGTGCGATTTGTTTTAGCACTAGCAGCAGAGTTGCAGTTATACTTACATCAGATGGACGTATGCACGGCGTACCTCAACAGCGATCTAAAAGACACGGTCTACATGAAGCAACCTCTGGGATACATCGATGAGAATAATCCAAAGGCAGCATTATTGCTGAAGAAGGCAATATATGGTTTGAAACAATCAGGAAGGGAATGGAATTCCAAGCTGCATGGCGTTCTACTGGAAATGGGATTTAATCCATGTAGCAGTGAACCATGCTTATACCAAAAGCGTGGGGCAGGTGATTTGGCATTAATTCTTGTATACGTTGATGATTTACTTATAGCATGTCAATCGAAGCCAATGTTGGATAGTATCAAAGCAGCAATTTCAAATGCGTTTGACTGCACAGACAAGGGCGCAACAGAGCTATTTTTGGGCATGGAAATTCAGCGTGATGGTGATCTTGGCCCAATTACTTTGGGCCATTCTCAATATATCAAGGAGATGTTGAGGCGCTATGGGATTGAGAATTGTAGAAGTGCGACTACTCCTTTAGATGCAGGGCATCAGGTGGCATGTGACAACAAGGCATGCAAAAAGGTTGATCTGAGAAGCTTTCAGACGCAGATTGTCGAGCTGATGTGGTTGGCGCTTACTACAAGGCCAGATATATTGCATTCAGTTGCAAAGTTGGCACAGCGGAATCAAGATTCCCATTCAGAGCATGAGGCAGGTGTGAAGCACACTCTGCGGTACTTAGCAACGACGGTGGACAAGAAGTTAAACTACAAGCAAACCGGCAAGGCATTTGTTGGATATGCAGATGCTGACTGGGGAGGTGACAAAGTCGACCGAAAGTCATACTCGGGATATGTTTTCTTCTTGGCTGGTGGACCAATATCGTGGAAATCAGAGAAACAGCGCAGCGTAGCACTCAGTAGTACTGAGGCAGAGTATATAGCGCTATCAACCGCATGCAAGGAGGCAGTTGTTTTGCGGCGCTTGATCGTCGAGCTTGGGTGCGGTGATGGTACTACCTCAACAATCATATACGGAGACAACTTAAGTGCTCAACAGTTGGCGAAGAATCCAGTTCATCACTCGAGGACTAAACACATAGATATTAGATATCATTTTGTACGACAAACTGTATCAGATAAGCATGTTGAGTTAAAATATGTTCCGACAGAATTAATGATTGCTGATGTATTAACTAAGAATTTGCAAAAGAAGAAGCATAATGAATTTATGAATATGTTAAACTTAAAATGATATTGTAACTAATGCTTGCATTGAGGAAGGGTGTTAAAATATATGAATGTTCCAGAACAATGCACGCATGTTACATAGTTTGTATCAACACATACATGTATATTATTTCTAAGTAATTTCTGTCACACATGTATATGCACACATACCACATTATTACTATGTATGTATTCTGCGCATCCTCAAACCCTCCCAACAGTATTTTCAAAAATTGTGTTCTTTTTAAAAACGAGTTTCATGTCAACAGGTTCCTTCAAATATCTAACAACCCTTTTTAAACATTGCCATAATTCTGTATTACTCTTGCTACTATATCAACTAAAGATATTTACGGCTCTAGTTAAATCTCGACGTGTACATAACATAATGTACATTAAACATCCCATAAGTTTACGACATGTACCATTACATTCTTCATCTGAATTAAGTAACTCAAAATTAAATTTTTTTGGTTGCAGAGTACTAACCGAGTTACAACTATCCATGTTATTTTTATTTAAAAATCTTTTTACATATGCAGCCTGGCTCAAATATACTGTATCTTTATGAATTTCTATTCTGATACCAACAAAATGACGTATCTCATTTAAATCAGTCATTCAAAATTTTTCACTTAAATATAATTTGAAATTATTCATTCTTTCCAATGTCTCCTGTTGCTATTACTACATCATCAACATATAACAGTACATACATATATGTTTTCTTTGATGTCACCTTTATCGAGAATATATATGCATCGATCTACTGGAGAGTTTACAACCTCACATTCTTTCGACGTTTGCTCAAATACTTGAAACCAGCATCTCGCTGCTTGCTTGAGTCCATATAATGCCTTATTCAATTTGCATATATGTCCAGTATTACATAATACACCTTGAGGAGGTTGCATATGTATCTCTTCATTTAATGTTCCCTTCAGGAAAGATGTTTTTACATCCATCTGATGTACTTTCAAATCATTCTGAACTGCTAATGACAATATAAATCTGAAACTTGCTTTTTATCAACTAGCTTCTTTACAACTGTCCAGGTGTTATTAATTTCATGGGCATTGAACTCTGTCCTTATTGCTTCCTCCCAATCAGATCAATCGTTTCGATGTTTTATTTCTTCAAATGAAGTTGGGACTTCATCAAATATTCTATGAGCGTTTAAAACAAATTTGTTTAAACTATTATCGTCATCTTCAAAATATGATACTTTAGGCTTAGTCTTTAGCCTTTCACTTTTTCTGCTTGGAACATTTGTACCCTCATTATTGTCAAAACAATTATCACGATGTTCAGCAGTTTCATTCGGGATATATATTACCTTACTTTCATTCAAGAGATCTGTTTTTCTTTTCCTACTTTCTTTGGGAAAATTCAGTTTTTCACATTCCTTACTATCATTCGGGAATTTTGTTTTATCATTTTTCGTACTATCATTCTGGAAATTAAACTGATCACATTCGTTATTATCATTCAGGAATTCTTTTCGACTTCTTTCCTTACTCTCTTTCAGCACATCTGTTTCAAATTTTACTGCTCTAGAATTAACCATATTGGTTTCCTCTACAACAACGCCCCTTGCAACAATAAACTTTTCTTTAATGACATCCCATAATTGAAGTTCATTTGGTTCATATCCTATAAATATGGATTTATACAATTTCTCATCAAATTTACCTTTTTTAATTTTATTGTGTATATATACGGTTGAACCAAACACTCTTAGAAACTTTAAATTAGTCTTTCTATTATGCCACATGTCATATGGGGTTTTTGTGCTGTTACCAAGTGCTTTGCTTGGAGTTCTATTTATTAAACATGTTGCCGTTAGGACAGCTTCACCCCAGAAGCTTTTATCTAGATGTGCACCATTTACCATGGCACGAGCTTTCTCTGCAGAATTGACAATCTTGAGATTAAAATAAGTTTCGCTCTTTGCTACAAAATCCTAGAATGCGTTGAATACATCTGATTTGCATTTCAACAAATAGTTTACTCAATAATGTGTAAATTGGTCTATAAAAATTACAAAATAATTTTTTTCATCTAGTGTTGATGGTGTAATTGGACCACAAACATCAGAATGTATTATAAATAAGGGTCGTTTTACATAACTTTTGTTTTTATATTGCTTAAATGGCAACCTAGACTGTTTTCCGTTTAGACAATGTTCACAATTTCATCTGATATTACTAAATCACCAAGAAGACTGCTGTCGCAAAATAAATTATTATTATTCATTTAATTTTCCATTACTTATATGGCCTAACCTCTTTTGCCATAGCCTATATTTATTTTTATTCCTAGCATCTGCGCTGTATGCTTGGAATTTAATTACATGTATATCATTGAACATACCTGACTTTTTAACAACGATCACTCCATTTTTTGAAATTGATCGTGCACTTAATCGTCATCCCAGCCTGTTGCAGGCGCTAGACGGACATGAGGTTTCCTGCTGCCTCCTCACAATAAAGCACATAATCCAGAGTAATATTGTTTCCATTGTGCAATCACACAATTCCACGCTTCGTAGCATAAATACATGCGCCTTCTTTTGCCACAGCGATTTTAATAGGCTGCTCCAAAACCACGTAATCAACAAACAGCGACTCGTCATTGATTAAATGATCAGTTGCACCCGAATCGAGTATAAAACCGCGTTCATCGTTTGTTATATTATTGTTTATTATTTTCTTCATCATAACCAAAACCCAAAAACGCAAGTTGAGCTTGATTTTTATCTTTATTATTATTTTCTTTATTATTATTATTATCTGCTTTGTTTTTATTAATCCTAATAAAATGGTAACAATTTTTCTTTAAATGCCCTTCTTTGCTACAATGATGACATTTCATATTATTTTTAGCTTTTCCTTTAAACATTTTTTTCTGTTGTGCTTTTCTAGCTTTAAATCCATCCAACTGCACTCATGACCTTTCCGACATAGTTTCAATTGCAGTTATTACACTGTTGTAAGATGAAGGCATAGTCTGCAACAAACCTTGTTCATCTCTTCCATTTTTGCGCCAGCCGCCAATAACTCACTCACTATTTCGTCAAAGACAAAAAAATGTGTGCAGCTAACTGCGACGCAAGGCTTCTGCGTTCATATATGGCGCCTAAATTCTGAAAAATTGCGCGCGGCGAAACGTCGCATGCCGCAGTTGGAATGAGTCATCTAAGTGCTTGATTAACACGCTCTTTGCACTTCGATCTGCCTGTTCCCACGTATCTTCATCCTCCACAGAAATTTCCC